>JAIPRM010007704.1:0-16843 GCA_025469315.1 Stegophylla sp. TES_Ste_2020 | reverse complement strand
AAAATTATTATTGTCATTCGTGTTCATCTAGTCTTGACGTCAACGAGGATATCGAGGAATAATACTATCGATGTTATACTAATGAGACTATCGAAAAAAGAATCGATTTTAATTTTGGTGCAAATTAAAATTCCTATTTCTTACTACCTGAGGGTGATGCAAATTATATACCCTTATTTTGGTGCAAATTACAAACACTACTTTCGACTACCTACAGTGGTGCAAATTACATATCTTTAATTTGGTATGAATTACAAACTCCCTTATTTAATTCCTATGAAAATGTTGATAATTATCGAAAATTGCCATTATCTACTCGTGGTATGCAAATATTAAAGTGCTAATATATGAAAAAAAAATCTATTAGCAACGGTAGTAACCAACATTAGTTTTTGTCGCCAAAGCAAATACAATTTAAGCACCCTTCCCTTCAATTCACAAATTCTTTGAAAAAATCCTTTGATATTAAGACGTCCCTAAATACACGACTGGAGAAAAAAAAAAGCAAACCCCTCTGCTGTATATTTGGTGCTGATAGTAAAATATAGTTTTACTAGTTTATCATATTATTTTCTGAGAAAAAAAAAACATCTTACATTACGTTAAATAAGCTATAAGCGCCGTAAGTAACATGAAAAATTAGTATTACTGGTTTAGAATTTCGTATTTTTCATTTACTATAGACATAAACGCTGTAACATTTTTTTTAATATGGCATTCTCTATTAACTACTTTTTCTTGTTCTATCCAAGTTATGATTTAATTGCCCAACACTCTAATTGTTTTTCTTCACGAATAACGGCAATATAATATTATAGCGTTAAGACAAATTACAATAATTAAATTTTTTTAGATTATTGATTTTTAGTATATATTTATACGTCATATAATTATTGCTATTTTGTTTCGTACTTAAATGTAAAAAAAGTGTGTATTTCACTCGTCGGGGTGTTCTTCGCACGTCGGGTGGGATTCTCTTGACAGGTGTATTGGATTTTAAAGAAGCGATAAATCATTTCTTCAATAAAACGATTCTAAACGAAGAAAGTTAATAATAAAAAAAATAAATGAGAAAAAAAATGTTAGAAAAATGTCCAAAATTTTTCTTTTACATTTCCAAAATTTTCTTGCGCCAAAATCTTTCTTATGTTATTTTCTATTTATGTTTAAATTTTCCTTTAATTCGGATCAAAAAATGATAGTTTCCGAGTCGTTTTTGTCAAATTTTGGGTAGCTTTTTTCCAAAAAAAAAAAAAAAATTGATGAATTGAGAAATTCAAAAAATGACCTGTCTAAAGTACCATTGAAAGGCGAATTTGGTTTTAAAAAGTTTCTGATCGAAACTTTTGGACAAGTATTTCCATACGAAAAGTTGTACACAGAAAAAAAAACATCAATTTAAAAACACATCTAAAATAAATAAATATAAATTAATGGATTCACGAAAAAATAGTTTATTTACGGCGACTTACACACATTCGAGCACGACTTCTACTGAGTGGGAATTCGTTACGTCACGTACGTCGGAGACAATAAACGTGTGACATCCTCTCGAGTGCATACTCATTCCCTTTTGAAACCTAAACGAAAATATTTCGCACTTTTTTTATATTAACATGAATTCACTTGCCCTATTTATTGTTGTTATCACATTGGGCGTACGAACTTGCAGAGAGGATTTTTACCTATACAACACATTCGACTGTAATGTATACCTGTACGCGTTTAGGTTAAAGTGTGTGTGCGTGTGTGTGTGCATACCGAAGACGTTTGGGGTGGGGGAGGACGCACGTGTATTATATATACATATATGTGGTAATGACGGCACGAAATAATGTATTATAGACCGAGTGCCGCCCAAAAAAGGTGTAAGAGGAGTAGGAAAAAAAAAATTGACAGTGTTCGGGTCAGGCCTTGACCGACGGGGGGGCGGGAGGAGGGTGTGCGTGAAATAGATTTGCGTATGGGATACTAGAGCGGCGCAAAAACCAAATCGACACGATGTATATAAAATTTATACGCGGATGCGGCGTATACGTATGTACATTATAATGGCTGTTGTGCATACAGGGCGTGTGACGTGTGTACGCGGAAAGGTTTTACACGGAGTTTCGCGGCGTTTCTCGCCTTTCACGTCCAAAACACTCTGTGCAATATGACGCGCGATGTATATACAGGGTGCCGACGAGATATCGCATAATAATAATAATGTGTGTGTGTACGTCGTGTATATAATAAATAAATAAATATATATACCGCTACGCAAACGTCGAGCTTATTGCGACCGACCCGAGGCATTATAATAATAATAATAATAATAATAATATGCGTCCGATCCTACGGCCGGGACGAACGAGCCTTTTTTAGAAGAAACGGCCGGGCTTTGTGCCGCCGACGTTTATATGTAAAAATTCGGTCGGCGAAATGAAAATATGAAAACACGACCCGCTTCGATAAGATTACGGGCGGCGATGTTCGCGCTAACGTCTTTCCACTACCCTCGGCCTAACCACCCGACCCCCGACCCACGCCCTCGTCACTCCCAAAATCCATTCCATAAAACCCGGGGTGGAAAAGGATGTTACATCACACGCATATTTTGCGTATAAAACGATTCAAGGAAGTGGTGGGCAGTGCGCGTGGCTGGAAATTCTTTCTGGGTCGTTGTCTGAACCAGAAACATGAAACCTTAATGATTTTATCGGTTCCGATTTTGGTTTCGGTTGTAGAAAATATATAATTAGACTTTCGGTTCTAGAAAATTTTGTAATAAAGGTTTCGGTTTCGATTTAGGTCACTACCGGTTATAACCATTATATATTATATAACTATGATTCATATATTATTATGGTAAAGAAACTTAAATTAATTAACGCTATTAGCAATCTTGATTTTTGAAATGCTAGGTTTTTATGCCTATTATTTATATTAAAAAACAATAACATATAAAATTATATAAGATTAGAAAAAAAATATAATATAATGAATAGCACAATTTGTAAGGATTTGACCTGATGACTGATGTTGACCAATGGTTGAAACTAATAGATAGTTTTCTTAATATAACATTTACATATTTATGAAATTATTGATCACATTATATAACTACATTTTATAGACGGAACAACAAAAAAATTTAAATTTTTTAATAGGTTATTACCTATTATGTCATCGTGATCATCGATACATCTGAAAGCTACATCCATTTCAGTTCAATAATTTTGGGTTTATATATTTATATTAAAGAATATATTAAATGAAAATTTGTTTCATTAAAATTCTATACTCAGTATACTCCTTACCCAATAGGACTAATAAAAATTTCAAAATAATAATATGAATTTGAATTTGGAACTGAAATGAAACTGCGAAAAATCGGGAAACCTTTGCTTATAAATATCTGTTACGGTTTTGGTTCCGCTTATAATTAAAAAAATTATAGGGGTTTCGGCCCAAAACTGTTTTTTTTTTTTTTTTTTTGTGGGGGGGAGGGTACAGTTCCAGTCACTGGTTTGAATATACGTAGTCTATTAGGAGTGTAATAATATGAATAATATGAGTAATAGTGTTGAAGCGACAAAAATGTCTAAAGAGCCAAAAAATAATTTACTATAATTTACAAGTGTTGTATAAGGTGTTATTCATATTCACCAAATCAGAAGGTAAAAATTTACTGACTAGAGATCATTTTCGGATTTTTTTCATAAAATATCTCAAATAATTTCGATTTCTCGTAAAATACAAAAATTGTGTTGAAAATTTGTATTTGCAATAAAACAATTTTTCTTTATTCATGTTAAATAGTAAAACTAAGCGTTAAATCAATAGAAGTATGACGAGACTTTCAGCATTAGGTTAATCTTTAAATGTAATAATATTAAATTCTGCACAACAGCGCCAATAAAATATAATATGAAAATACCAGTCGATTGTATTATCATCGTATTAAATCTACCGAGCCAGCAAAATATAGTATCCGAGGTAAAACATATTTATTACGTTTCATCTGCGAGACGTGCAGTCTGAACATCTTTCTCCGTGTTACTTCTGCAGTTTCTCACGCTGCTATATGGGCGGACGAGAAAATAAAAATACTTTGTTACTTTTTTTTTTATCACTTTCTTCCGCTGTCGATGACGATTCTTTTTTGCCCGAACACATACGGCCACGGTCTCGTCACTCGGAATTTGTCGCATTCAACTAAGAGAACTCGCCTTATTTGAATACCTGACTTCCATGCTAACTCTTTGTCACGTGAAAAAACCAGAATTATTGCATATTGTATAATCTGATTTAGATTCAACTATGTATCACACGGTGTGATACGGACAAAATTTTTACTTCCACTCCAAAAAAAATAAATAAATAAATTTACGTTTAAATAAACTTTTATAATTAACATTTTCACTTAAACATTTAGATTGATAAAATTTTAAATTATCAAAAACTATAATAAAACTCGTAAAACGTATGTAACAATGACAATAATATAATTAGATTACAAATCTTGAAAATTGGAATTTTCAAATAAAAATCATTTTCCTTTTGTTATTCGATTTAAAAACGCCCTTTTGATTCCTTACAATTAAACAGTGAACATCTGTGTCTTAAATGGTTCTGTCATTATTTTTATTTTATGGTAATTTGCAAAAACATATTACCATTAGGGCAAATTTTAGAATAGTCAATTGGGCGAATAGAAAACTAATATTTTACGTGAATTCAAAAATTTAATGAGACATTTCTATATCTTCTGTCGGACAAATAATTGACATTAACCGATTTCGGATACAGATTTCCGAAACAGAGTTCTTGAAGTAGTTTTTTTTTTTACAAATGTGTAATAATTTAATAATTTACTTATATATATATAATATATATATATATTTAATGAATTTGGGATTCATTGAAAGGACATTACTTGTTAAAATACATTTTACAAATTAATTGTACTCACTGTCACAGCTCTATTGGCCTCGACAAACGTAAAGTGTGGATTGACCATGAAAACCAAAGACGTCATCATTTTTCCCGTGTGAAACCGACGGCTGTACTGTGATTTAGCCGCCGGATTCATCTATAAACCGTGTGATTTCTATTTTTTATTATATAATATACACACTATTATGATACCGACACCAAATATATGTATACATATCACGTGGTTTTAAATAATAATAGCTAAACGCGTATAATTTAGCCTACGATAACATTGATTTCCATGTCGTTTTCTTCTGCTAGCCGTACAAATAAATATCTGGCATCATTAAGAGTATTTATAGCAAAACTGTTTAAAACATTTTAACTATCAGTATTTTTTTCTTAGTAATTTTCACCTAAACACTTAAAACCAATACCTGGTTTTTTCAAAACCAAAATTTAAAAAATTATATGGTCCGTCTAAAATTTACAAAGTTTTTATAAGCAGTGTTCAAAACCAAAAATTTAAAAAACTATTCCAATAAACTGTATAACCCAAAATCATAACAGTAAAAACAGTTAAAAAATAATAATTTTCAGAATATGCAAACAAACAATAAATTAACCCCTTAACAGTAAAAAAATTACAAAATATGTGAAAATATATTTTAGATTTTATGGCATGGTCTCGGGCAATGGATTTATTTGGCATTTTGCTATCCGTTTCAGCATAAATAATAAAAGTATTCAAATGCCATAAATCCCGTGCCCTATTAATTAATATAAATAATTAATATAAATATTAATATAAATCATTCTACGCAAAACTAAATTTTATTGTGATTTTTTTTTTTCGTGACTCTTCAAATCTATCTACAATTTTATGTTATATCTTTTGGTATAACTCTACAATGCACGGGTAGTAATAATAGAGTTAAATGGAGTTAAAAAAGAAAAAAAACTATGGACGTGCTGAAAACTACCTATGCTCAAAAATTGTAAACAATACAATTTAATTTAAAGTTTTCATTTTATATATTATTTGTAAATCTAGTATTATTATTACATATAGAAACAAAAAATAAATAAATAATCATATAATTATTAAATTGGATTGAAGACGGTTACAAGGGCAATATAATTAAGGTATTTGTAATAAATCTAAAAAGGTTTTTATCACGTCTATTCTACATTTTCTAAAAATAATAAACCTTTTTTATATAGTGTAGATCAGTGTTTCCAAACCTATTTTTCTCCTCACCCCTTTGTAAATTTTTAAAAAAAAATCCACCCCCTCGACTTTTTAATGCATAAAAAATGTATGATTTATTTTTTGGTTATATCTATTGGACACATGTTAAAATAGTTGAAAAATATTTTGTAAAGATAAAAAAAATAATAATAATAATAATTAAACACATACTTTACAAGTACACGGGACTTTACAAGAATGGGTTTCTTCGTTTCACGAGCGAAGTTGATTTAACGTGTCGAGTCACGCGAGCAACACTTATATATTATATTAAATTGACATTTTATCGGTGGAAAGTGCTAGGAGCATTGAAAATCGTAATTTATATAATGTTATTACCCACCGATGCTCGCCTATTAATGTTATTCGCATTTCTTCGACGCGTACCGTCACCAAATCGATTAAGAACAGTAATAAAAAAAATAAATAAATAAAAAAATACGATTAAACCCGTGGTACCTCCCGTGTTTATTTATATATATATATATTTTTTTTTTTCGTTAGCCGTCGTCGGTTGTATTTTAAATATTTGTTTTACAATTGACGTTCGAGCCGTGTGCGCGAGTTCCGTTTGAATTTTCACTCCATTCACCACCTCCCCACCCTCAACCAGTCGCCTTTTATTCTCTTGAAATTTTAAACACACTTTTTGTGCCCATTACTCGTGGTAACGGTGGCAGCCGTGGCGTACCGTTTGAGTAATGGCCGATTTAATTAACGCCATTATAAAACTCATAAATAACGGAAGACCTATATATGCCCGTGGCTGGGAAGGGAGCTGGGAGGTAAGAAAAAATACGTATTAATAATAAAATATGAATTAAGACGATTTGCTCGTTATTTATTTATTTTCCTCGTCGTCGTCATGAAATTTTTTTTTTTATTAACCGCCGCCCGTGTTTGTTATTTAAATATACTAATTGGATTTTCGTACACGCACACGCTTGTAATAATATAGTTATAATAATTATAATTATTATCGTACTTTCCGAAAATCGAGTTTAGACCTCGGTCGACGACAATAATTATTACATTTTCGTAATAATAATAATATTCACGTGATTAATGACCACGGCGCGCGCGTACGACTACCGGATATCGGCTGGACCCACATCCAATTATTATATAAATAACTAATAAATATATAAATACATGTTTTTTATTCTGTTTCAGGTACGTTTTTAATTGAAACATATTGCTGCGGGAGAGCACATCGTCAATCTGCGCCCCGGTAAGATTTATGACACAGAGGAACGACAGTAATTTTATTTTATGTCTGGACACTAGAGATCGATGCTTTAAAAATAAAAAAAAATCCATCCAAATGCCCTGTGGAAGAGCCTAATCTTTAGATCAACTTTAGAACACTAAAACTGTTTTATTATTATTATTATTATTATTATTATTATCATAGGTGCAAATAGAATGAACAATTTGGGGGGAGGCTAATATTTTTTTATTCATTTTGATAAGTATAGTGGTATAAAATATTTTCTGAAATATATAATATGTATAATGTACTTATTTTACCTTATTTTAAGTATGTCCGGATTTTATTTTTTTTTTTTAGTTTTAGCTCCACAGAATTGGAAAATACATTTTTTATCAGATAACACTATTTATCGATAGCGGTTTTTTGATACAACAAGTATCAAATTCTCACCAGTTTTTTTACACATTGCATTTTAATATTTAAAAATATATTAATTAATTATTCTGTAGTTATATTTAATAAAATCATAATAATATTAGTACATATTATAAACGTTGTGTATATTTATAACGTGTAATAATTATTAATATCTAAAAATTACTCATATTTCAATAGACATTTTTACTCGTCAAATATTTCTGCACACATATTTTAGATTTTTCTCGCATATTTACAAGTGTAAATCATGTCAATTTAAATTTATTATAACTTCGATTCCAAGTAAGAATCATACACGCCCACCAGGCTCGGATTCAGAGGGATGCTAAGGGTGCTCGGGCACCCCCTGTCACATTAACCACACTACACAAAATTATATAAAAATATTTAACTGACTAAAAAATATGATATTTTTAACGCAATCGCTTGCCACACTTGGGTGAAATTGAAATACAATAAAGTGTAGGTAGATAAATTTATTATAAAAAGCTTTATATATTTTTCACCATGGGTTTTATTCGATCATTAAATGGGATTTGTAGGTGTATTAAATTTTAAAGAAACGATAAATCATTTTAAACTTTAAAGGTGTTTTTATCAACATTTGAGTAGTTTTTCCAAAATTTTGAAGAAACTATTGATGATTTAAAAAAATAAAATAAAATTAACATAATTTTAAAAACACTAGTTTCTTCACCACTCCACTTGAAATGTAAAACGTAAAATAAACTGAGTATATCATTATAGTAAATTAAACAAATGAAGTGGATAATTTATTAAATGTTTTTTTTCTAATAAAAGTATAAGTATATAATTTATTTTACATAGATATTTATATTAAGGTGTAATTAGCAGTTGGCTGCTATTAGTATTCAGTTCTATTGATTGAGCACCCCCTATTTATAATTTCTGGATCTGCACCTGACACCCACTGTTAGATTTAAACGCGGGAGGGGGTAATGTCATACGAACGATTCGTTTGATCTAAAAGTGGTTTTCTTCAACTACTTTTTTCTCCTCGTTCCCTAGTAATAAAACACAAATCATTTAAAAATGTGTGCACACACCTCGGTTAGTTGAATATTGAAAAGAAAAATGAAATTGCTTGGCTACGTACGAAGTTATTTTGTAGAAATGAAAAAGCTTTTAACAACATCTAAATTACGAAAATTTTTAAAAACAAATGATTGAAAATAATTATTCAATTATCGTATGATTAACGTATTTAAAAAATGTTGAAAAAATTTTTTCTAATTTTACCTTTTAAAAACGAAATACACTTTTAATTAAACATTGAATTCTGTATCGAAAATATTTTCCAACTCATCAATCACTCCATACCATTTTAACCAATCACATTAATGCTCCCATTGATTTTGAAACTATCGACAATGAAGTACCCTCGTTGTAGACGTAATAACCGTTTACGGAAATATTATCTTTATTTTCTAGTAAACGAGTTACCAATCAGATTATTCTACTCCAGACCCCTATACATAAATATACATAATATGCACATAAGAGGGTTTTGCTCGTTATCATCACGAAAACGTTTAATGACGATTTATAATAATAATAATAATAATAATAATAATAATAGACATAAGCCCTCCCCCTAACCGTATCTATATCCGTAATGGTGTCATTCATTAGAATATACCGTCAATACGCCCGATTTTAAAATAAATTTAACGTAATATTTATAATAATTTAAATTAAGTGTAATATCGAGACATTATAATATTGTATTCACGCGATATTATATTATATAAAATATATATTTATACACGTTATAACCGATCAAAATGTAAATGCGCGCCGTCTCCGGAAATTTTCGGTCGGTGAACACTTCTCTCGTTAAAGACGTGCGCGCGAAGTATTGCCCCTCGGGGAAATCGGGTTTACCTTAATCTTAATAAAATGATAATATTACTATGCCGGTATCTATGCGTAGGAACCGTTGCTTTTGGGGTTTTATGTTCTCGGGGAAATTACGAAGAATAATTTCGTTAAAGGCAGCGCACACCAGCACTGAATCCCCTGCTGGTGCAAATTTTGTAAACCGTTTGAAGGATTATTAACGCGCTCTTATTATAATAATATCTTTGCAGTCCATGTCTCTCGCCGTCTCTGCGCTAAAGCTGGTCGTATAATCGACGTATATAGCACGTCATCATTGGTAGTTACTACATAAATTATGTGTACGTGAACTGAACATTTTTTTTTTTTTTTTTTTTTGACTTTTTTAAATTCATGAAGCCGAATTATAATATTATGAGCTTAAATATTTAATATTCGAAACTTATAAAAATTATTCGTAGCCTAAACATATACATACGTATATGCGAATAAAAAAGGAAAAAATGAAATGATATTAATATGAAATTACATATTATAATATTACCTTAGTAATAATTTTAATAATATTTAAAATAGATTTATTAGTTTGTATTACTTCCCGGAGATAGAAGACGAGTTAATTTTTTCTCCTTGTCGAGGATCATTAGATCATTTATCGATTGAATTTTCACTGCTTTTTCCCCATCATTTTTTTTTTTTTTTTTTAGAAAAATACCGTCGGAATTTGGCTAAATGTACTTTCATTTATATTCTTTTGATAGCTGCCTTGCTAACCAAAACAATTTTCTGTACGACCAAGTTAGTTCTTGATTAATGTATATAATTCTATCAGGCATACTACTATTCATATGATTTGCTTTTAACGGTTGTTTTTTTTTTTTATATATAGTAATTTCATCTCGTTCAAAAAAGATTAAAACATACTATTAGCTTACTATCTTTAGAATTATCTAATTTTGGACGGTAAGCATAATTTACGTCATCTGGCTGCAAATTAATTTTAAGTAGATCAGCTGTAGTTTTTATAATTTCTTTGACATTCTCTTTTTTTATATACGGGATTCCACTAATTGAAATGTCGTTAATTAATTTCTGTTGCTCAATATTGTTCATGCATATTTTAAATGACTGGAATTATTTTTCTAAATTATTATATCTTTTGTCAATGTCATAAATTCTAACTTCTAGTATTTTAATTTTGGAAAAAATAATGTCCATTTTTTCACCATATTCATCTATTTTTCCTAAATAAAATGTCACAGAATTTTCAACTTCCGTGTTGGTTTGTGATAATTTTTCAATTTTTTTTTACTAAGAAAGCGATGTCAGCCCTTATCAATTTTAAACCATTTTCATCTAAATTATCCATGTCAGTTGCTTTATTTGTATCCCTTTTTCTAGTATTTACATTATTTTTAATAATAACATTTTGTTCACACAACTCACATGTCCAATGATTGTTATTTTGATCATATTATTGATACAATTTTTATGAAAGTAATTTCCACAAAGAGTACAGTTAATTTTTTTCGATGGTGTTTGAACGTTTGAACGGCACGACGCACACGGAATGTTAATAGATCACAAATTTAACGTACAATACCTTCAAAGGCACGACCGCACTGGATGAATGCAAGGTAACAATTTAAATTTAACATATTAAATCAATGATCCGGTCTATAAATTAATAAAATTAACTATTAAGGATAAGAGGAGAAGAAAATGAATTAAGATTATGAGAAGAGTTTAAATAAGAACTAGTGACATATACAGTAAAAGGATAAAATGTGTGTGCGCATGCGGTAAGCTAGGAAAAATAC
Organism: Stegophylla sp. TES_Ste_2020; assembly: GCA_025469315.1. Lineage (NCBI taxonomy): Eukaryota > Metazoa > Arthropoda > Insecta > Hemiptera > Aphididae > Stegophylla > Stegophylla sp. TES_Ste_2020. Next base: position 5,340 of record JAIPRM010007704.1, on the reverse strand, counting down.
TATTCCATAAAATCAAGGAGGATTAATTATATCATAAAATTCTATTGAATATTACCCACGTTACAAAAGTCGATACATTTTATAGAAATACAGATATTTTTTCTGGACACCGGTGTTATGCGTACGCCACTTTGAAAAGCTCTACCACAATATCTGGAACATTAAAAATATAAAAGTTTCAACTGTGTTATAACAAATTAATGAAAATGGTTGAAGGAAAACGTTTTAAATTTCAATGAATAATACAAAGACATTGTATTGACAATTGGTGGTTCCTTCTTTCTATTCACATTGGAGAATAATTGGTGTTGTTACGATGCAACTAAGGACGGGTCATTAATCGGTTTACAAAATTCGACTTATAGAAAAAATGTGAATAACCACAAAACAAATAGATCACCAGCAGTATGAGTTTCATCACGAATTTCAGAGAAATTATATTTACCACCTCGATATATTCTGAAATCGCGGTTTCTATGTGTTAGAACGTAGACGTGCTCTCTGTTCAGTGCAGTGCAAAACTTCAAACATGCAATATGAACAGAATACATAATATTTGGAATCTATTCAACCATTATTGAAAAAAACAAATGATACTTCTTTATTCAACACACAAAAACCTGCAACATCTATTAATGTGTCTAAATAGTAAATACTTAGTTATTAAAATTTTGTAAAACGCTACCTAAATATTTAAACTATATATTATACATAGCTTTAATAAATTTGCTAAATGTTATATTTTTTTTATGATCTGACGCGCCTATTTTTTTTTTTTTTTTTTTCAGTAAAATATTATAAAAAAAATGTAATTTATTTTGTAAGTATTAAATAGGTACTCAAGAATGGCTCTCATTTACTAACAATATCGAGCTTCATTAAATTTGGCATCCCCTTTAAATTAAAGCCTCATATGGATACCATTGCAGTGGTTTTTTATTTTAAGTTTTTAAAATAAAAAATCTGTAAATAAAGAGCGGAAGTTTGAGAAAAAAGTCCGGTCAAAAGAACAGGAAATCGGAAAAATACAAATTGTTTAAACGAATTTTTTAAAACAATTATTGCTATTTTCTTTTATTGATATATTCTTTATTATTATTATTTCAAACAAATTAAATATTAATTACTTAACGTCGAATAATCAATAAAAATAATTTTCGATATTAATTTCACGTAGAATAATATAATAAATACAACATCTGACATCTGATCTCATTGAGATACAGAGACAGAATCCATTTTAATAAATTTAGGCTTAGGGACTTCTAGCATTTGCATATTTTTGTTAATTGTTGTTAAAAATAGCAGAGTGCGAAATAAATTCATTTCTTGGTGCCACGATATCAGACCTAAAATTTGAATTTTTGCATATTAGATAGATTTTGCAGAAAAATGCTTATTTTAAAATTTTAATGTATATTTTGACAAATTTTTCAACATATTTAAAGCCATCGGAAAAATAAATATATTAATACTTTCAGTAATATGCTATATATAAACCCATATCGACCGTATCGCCCGCTCGATATCAACCGATAGACGATAGCCGATAATATAAATTATTTAATTTAAACCAAAAAAAAATTTATACCTTTTAAAAATTCAATTTATTATAAATCATTTTCAACTGATAATATTATAATATAGTAATATTATATTAAATTCTAATAAAATAAATATTTAATTTTATCACATATTTGTTACACTTAATTTTTTTTTTCGCCATATCCTAGTGCATATACGGTTATTTTTTAGGTGCATATTTTAGTGCATATTTGGCCATTTATCGGTGCATATTTGAGTATTTTTTTAGAACTACAAGCCCCTAAGCCTAGTTATAATATATAAAGCACCACAAATTGTTGTTTTCTAATAAATTTATCTAACCTAAACCTATAAATAAAATAAACGAAAATATCGAACTTAAAGTTCTCTCTTTGGGCCTTTTTTTTTTTTTGTCGTTTACCGCATTAATATCGTTTAAGCATAATATAATATAACACAAATCTGACAAAAATTATTAATTTTACCGTTGCATTTACACACCGCAGCGAGTTTAACCGCCGGAAATCGGGTAATTTCGAATTAATGACAAATACCGTACAAAGTGTAGACGGGGGCCGAGGATAATGCATAACCTAGTAGTCGGTATAGTGTGCGGCTCTCGGTCTCTCGGCCTATGCGTATAATACACATAGTAATCTATGTACATATGTATAGACTATTGTGAATTATTAACTTCGGCTGAATGCCCCGGTAATGAGTATATTTGTGAATATTTAACTAACTGCTGGTCCGGGTGCGCGTGATTATTACATATTATAATATATATATATATACCTACGAAGGAATTATTAAGTTCTAATACCGAGCTTCATTCTACATAGGATTGGATACGTAGGATCGGTGAAATTTCCCTTTTATAGTTCCGGTGTTGTGGTAGACACCTGTAAAAAATAAACATCCAATTATGTTCATAAAAAGTACCTCTTAATTCGATTCAAAAACAGTTTTTAAAAAAGCCGGATATACTTCGCATGATGGGTGTACTTCGCTCGTTGGGGTGTTCTTTGCACGTTGGATGGGATTCTCTTGACGGGTATATTGAATTTTAAAGAAACTTATTCTTCAATAAAATGATTCTGTACGAGGGAAATTAATAATAAAAAAATAAATGAGAAAAAAAAATGATAGAAAAATGTCCAAATTTTTTTTTTCACATTTTCAAAATTTTTTCACGCCGAAGTCTTACTTATATGATTTTCTATGTATGTTTAAATTTTCGTATAGTTCGGATCAAAAAATTATGGTTTCCGAGTCGTTTTTGTCAAATTTTAGGTAGTTTTTTCTAAAAAAAAAAAAAAAATTGAAGAATTGAGAAATTAAAAAAATGACCTCTTTAAAGTACAATTTAGAGGCAAATTCGATTTCAAAAAGTTGTTGATCGACGAAATGTTGTACACAGAAAAAAAAAATAAACATCATTGTAAAAGCACTAGCTTCTTCATTTCGTTCAGAATCAAAAATGAAAATAATGTCATATGTATTTAAGAATTAATAAATTTGTTGCACAATTAAAATACATTATCAATTCGTTAGACAGAAACGCGTTTAAATAAAAACTTTACAGTTCTATAAAAAAAAAAAAAAAACATTTTAAATGTGATATTTAGGAAATTTTACCATGTAGAATGATACCGTGTTAAACGGATGATTTAAAAAGTCAAAAACGCGCATTTAATCGGAAGTTGAAAATTCGTATAAAATACGAAAAAAAACATTTTGAATTAAAACTAAAATTTCTGTCGAGTATTAAAATTTCTACGCTATTAACGACTTTTAACACCGTTTTTACGTTCACGTGGATTTCTCCGTGAATTCAACAACGTGAAAACAACGCGCTCCGTGCGAAAAAACAATAGTAGCGCGTGCGCATTGACGTCGCGTTAAGACCACCGCCCGGGGGGAAATGAGGGAAACTGGCATTATTGGCTTGGTCGGAAAGAAAATCTAATATATTTTCCACGGTCTCTCTTTTACTTTAATGGCCTCCTTTACAAATCAATTTGTTCCCGAGATAAACGAGCCTACACAAATCCCGCCGTGTCCAGATCAGCGGTCGTTATTTGGACTTTTAAAATATCCGCGCGCATGCGCATACGTGTATAAAAGAAGCGCACCTCAAAGTATATTGTAAGGCGCTGTTGATCGTTGTTCGCGATGTCGAGAAAAATTTTGCACTGTTGAAAATATTTTTTTCGGCTGTCGTAGGTTGCCAATGTAATTAAATACGACGAAAATATAATTGTTTATATTCAAATCATTTATATTTTTTAATTGATATTGTTTTTGTTGTTTTACGAAAAATTGTTTTAATGAATACAGAGTAAGGTAAGCCTATCTTAAAAAAAATATATATATTGGGTTATCTAATGTAAATAGTAATTAGTATTGCTCCAGTGCCAATGCTTGTATTTTGTTTTGTTATTATTATTATTTTTATGCTGTTTAACAAAACCGTTTAATTATAAACGTATAGTAATTATATCATTAATAACACTAATATCAGGGTTAAAAGCAATTTTGTTGTATTTTTTATAATATAAATTTTAATTTACACTATTCATCATAACGTTTGGTATTTTTATTAATAAAATGTATAAATGTTAAATTTTTTAGAAAGGAGGTAACGTGTTAGGGAGCTTGAGTGGACGAGGGCGAGTTGAAATGTGATGAGCTATTGCGCTGTTAATCATAATTTCTGCCAATGTCGCAATCAAGGTTTTGCAAGACAAATTCTTACGTTTTAAATCACGGCCGACATGCTTGGTAAAGATTCTGACATGTTTCTCTAAATATAGACGTACATAATACGGGTGTATAATGTATATTCCGTTCAGGTTTTTTATTTCATCTGATAGAAAAGATCAAAGGCCGAATAGATCATTTTTATTTCATTATTCTTACTCATTTCCCGTGATGCTATAGATAGATAGATGATGTTTTTTTCTTATTTTTAAAGCACTTGCGAACATAAAAATGTTTTTATACTTATTATTATGTTACTGATACCATAATTAAATCTGCACTTAAACTCAAATATATTCAGAATAAAAAAAACCTTTGAATACAAGATTTTCTCAATAATAACTCTGCAGAAATCAATTCTTACCATAACTGACTGCAATAACGTCTTTGTAGTTTAAAATGCAAAGGCGTTATTTTCAGGAGAATCATGTTTGCATAAAGTCAAATTTGGTGCCATTATCGAAAATTCGTGAACAAATAATTACATCGTAGTCACTTTTACTCGCTTAAAATACTATTTTTATTAGTGAGCCTAAATACTCTCTACGTATTTCGTAATTTTAGAATCATAATTTGGTGAAATATCAAAATATGGCATAAGACTCATTAAAGTATTGTACTTGTTAAACAAGGCTGCGTATATGGAGCTGGTTATAGGAAGTAATGACGGGTTAAGGGATTAAGGGATTGGAGGTTCTAACACCCACTTTTTCAAATGTCTATTTATGCTACATGGATTTTAGGAATCCATCGCGTATCCAAATAGTTGATTAAATGAATTCGTCTGAGATTCTTAAATTTAAAATATTATTTTGATAGGTATAATTGATTGACTGACATTTATAATTGTAAAAATATTTTCTTAATCCCATAATGATTTAGCCGAAATAGACATAAAAAAGCCCGACATACTTCGCACGATGGGTGTACTTCGCACGACGGGTGGTATTCTCTTGACGGGCGTATTAAATTTTAAAGAAACGATAAATCATTTCTTCAGTAAAACGATTCTGAACAAAGGAAATTAATAAT
>JAIPRM010007703.1:0-11232 GCA_025469315.1 Stegophylla sp. TES_Ste_2020 | reverse complement strand
TAAAGTAATACAAAGTTCGTCACAAATTAGTCAAGCAACACACACACTTTATAATTTCGTATTACACACATTGAATTTTGTATTACACACAGTGTGGCGTATTACACACAAAAATAGGCCCTGCCTCTCTCTCTCTCTCTCTCTCTCTCTCTTTTTTTTTTCAATGATAATATTGATAATAATAATTAGCAAAGTTAACTATTTATTGAATACAGTTATGTCGGATTGACAAACTCTTACTTAAATATGTCTCCAATATACATTTTAATATACATTTGAATGATTTTTCAAACAGCTTAGTACTGGAAAACTCTGTATAATTTATACAGTCTGACATAAATTATTGATTACAAGTACACGTTATAAATTAGATTTAAATTATATTACCTTTTAAGGTTTTCAAAAAAAAAAAAAAAACAAATAAATAAAAAAGCAATATTTATCTTTGTTAAAAACTAAACGAAGTCATTGTATAATAATTAAATAGCATTGTAAGTAGTCATTACTTAATGACATACACAAAAAAAAAAAAAATTACCGTTGGGTGTTCTTCTTCAATTGCAGTCGCATTTGTCTTCTCACCTCCGTTGGAAGTCGTCGTACCCATTATGACGATCGTGTCGAAATTCACAAATTTATCAATGTTATTAAGATCGAGATTGTCGTCGTCCAGATTGATTACTTTGACCAAGCGTGATTTTTGTTCATCCGAAATTTCTGTTTCTTCATTCTGTCCGCATATGACCAGCTACAAAATTTAATTCAACAAATTTTTGTGTTTAGTTACAAAATAATAAAAAAAATTCGCAAGTAGTTCGTGGAAAACGATGATTATAAAAAAGCCGGACATACTTCGCACGATGGGTGGGATTCTCTTGACGGGTGTATTTAATTTTAAAGAAACGATAAATCATTTCTTCAATAACACGATTCTGAACGAGGGAAGTTAATAATATAAAAAATAAATGAGAAAAAAAAAATGTTAGAAAAATATCCAAAATCTTTTTTATATGATTTTCTATGTTTAAATTTTCATAAAATTCGCATCAAAAAATGATGGTTTCCGAGTCGTTTTTGTCAAAATACGGGTAGTTTTTTCCAAAAAAAAATTGAAGAATTAAGAAATATTCAAAAAATGACCTGTTTAAAGAGTACAATCTAGAGGCAAATCCGGTTTCAAAAATTTATTGATCGAAACTTTTGGACAAGTATTTCTATACGAAAAGTTGTACGCAAAAAAAAAAAATAAAATAAACATCATTGTAAAAACATTAGCTTCTTCACTTCGATCAGAATCTAAAATATAATAATGAAACGATATTTTTGAATATTGTTCAAGATAATTTCATTTATTTACCAATGCTTTCAACATTATAGTAAGTCAAACTAGATGAAAATAAAATAAAAATATATTGGCGAAATTAAGGACATGAATAATTACATAACAATCCTATTGATACTAATCATGAATGATGTTGTGACGAATGAAAAAAATTGAAGTTTTTCACATCGATGTTCTTCGAGTGACCATCGATTTTTTAACTAAGATTATCGATGTCGAAAATTAATCGATGTTTTTAATTTCGACTTATAGATGTAGGTATCGAGCATCGATGTTAAACATTTCTATTTTGCACTTTGGGCATTCCGATGAGGCTCTCGGGTGCAATGGATGCTCCTTGCGGATGTATTGAATTTTAGATAAAAGATTGAATAAAACGAAGAGTGGCGAAAATCGATTTCCCTGTGTTTTAAAACTTTAATCTCTTATAATATTGAAAATAAACCGATCAGAACCTAATCATTGTTCAAATTCAAATAGTTTGACAAAAACTTTATTCGATGTGTTTCGGCGAATAAATTTCTATAAATGTTTTTAAATATAGTAAAGTTAGAATTTGTATGTAAAACCGTCAATTTTCACGTAAAATATCGATTTTTGACAATCAAAATATCATAACGTTTTTTTTGTTTAATCCTATTTGCATCGGGTGGAAAATTAATATTACGAAAAATTCCTCGAGCGTTTTTCTAACCATCTCAAAGGTATTAGTTAGGTGAACATTTTTTTTTTTTTTTACAAAAGTTTATTGCTGAAATTATCGCTCAAATAACAGAATGAGTCCACAAAAGTAGCAGATTAATTTTCTTAATTACTTTTTATACTTTTTAACATAATAAATTAATTATTGTTGTTAGGGCGAAACGTTTTAAACAGACTTACTTATATATCTTGTATAGATCTATTTATGTTTATAATTCTGTCGAAATCGTTTAGGTCGATTGTATCATTTATAAGAACTTTAAATTTCAAAACACAGTGAAAAAGTGTTGAAAAAAAAAAAAAAAAATGTAGAAGAATAAACATCATTGTAAAAACATTAGCTTATTCGATGTCCATTAACGTAAAAATTAATTGATAACTGTTCAATGTAGTTTTCATTTTTAAAAATTTAAGAAAAATAAACGATATAATAACACCAGCGTCTCCAACATGTTTATTACTGATTCATTAACTATTACATTTGACATTTAAGTATGTTCCAATGATAATTATATAGTAGACGAAAAATGCATTACAATATTATAAATTATTAACGCCATGGAGTACATTAATCATGATATAAGATCAAAGATCTTGTAGATTCTTAGACTCTTCACGGAGAAGGGGTCACCGATAAATTTCTGGTACTCCGGTTGGCCAGTGGGCCGTTTGTTCCCATACTTAAATATCACATAATGTAAAATTTTCTGTAAGGGTTAAGATAAATTAAGGGGGTCTACCTTGACAGCCTCTCCTCATTTTAATTTCTAAGTGTAAACATATATTTAGTGCGCTGTTGAAAAAAAATCTTTTGAATAGACCGTGAAAAAACTAAGGTTTAGAAGAGTTAGGATAGGGTGACCATATTATTTAAGATAATGAAATACAGGACAAAAATATTTTTCATAATATTTTTAAATAAATAAGTATTTATTACAAAAATATAATTTTTAAACTACCTATTATAAATTAAATTTAAACACATAAAAACATTATTTTGAAAAACATAAAATAACATAATGAAACTAAATTGATATTTTTTTAAATTTCTCCAAATTCTTTATTCATGTATATTGTATACTTTACATTCAAAAAAAAAGAAATGTTAATTTATTTTACGATTATAATTTATCTAATGGTATCCAAAAGATTTCTAGATTCTTACATTATTTTATTCAATAATTTCATTTCGAAAATTTTAAATCAACAATAAGTCAAAAAACGGGATTGATATGGGACAGAATTATTGAAATTACGGGACAAAAATCGTCCTGAGTGAAGTTTCTGTCAGGACAACAGGACGCAGAGCCGAAATAAAGGACAATCCTGTATGAAACAGGACGTATGTTCACCCTAGGTTAGGACTCGGTGATTATTTTTGTTTTTTAACAATATCGATTGTGTAACTAATTAAAATCGATTTTAATCGATTAATCTGATTTCGATTTTAAACGATTAATCGATTATATCGATTAATGGCTATTGGCAAATAAAATGTGATTGATGTTTCATTATTAAGTCAGTGTTTATAAAATACGTTTTACGCTATAAATATTTGACAAAACACAAATTAATTATATTTTTTGTTCAAGTCAATATTATTATTAAATTATAAAATAAACATTGAAATAAAAATTTAAACTGTTTTAATCGTACCGCCGATAATTCGTAACAATAATATTGTATACCGGCCGTTTCTAGGTTTATATGGAATCGTGATTAGGCAATTTATCGTTTTGAATATTTACACCGAGTGTCTGTGTGTGAACAGTGTAAGTCCGTTGTTAGTGTGAGCGGATTTAGTGCGAGTGATGGTGAAGGGCAGAGCAGGGAAACTCTCGCACGCGCACGCACAAGTCAAGTAGTGGGCAAAAAAAAAAATAAATAAACATTGAATAGAACAAAAACCCCAGCTAATGCAAAAGTTATTGCATAAAATAATTAACGTATAACTGTTTTTGAACTCGGTGTTGTTGAATAATAATTACCACGAACGTTATACTGACTTAAAATTTAGACTGATGATTATTAAATAATTTTTTTATATATAATCTAATCTCGATTAATCGATAATAATCCATAGGCTCGGAAAATCGATTAAAATAATTAATGTTTTGAAATAATCGCCCAGCCCTATAATATAGTTAGGATGTTCATGATTTAAAAGTTGTTGTTTTTCTTCTATTGCTCGTTCTTTTAGATAGAAATTCGTTTCGCGACGACTGTGTTCAAAAACATCAATGTTTTTTTATTTTTTTTTTTTCGCACACGCGTTTACACGTTCCCATTTTCGTTTTATAATGATTGTACATATTTTATTTTTTTCGCTGTTTTTTTTTTAACCACGTATTTACGACATAAAATAATAATAACGAGAAGAATAAAAAAAAAAAGAAAGAAAATGCAATTTATTTATTTTTTCTTTCATTTATTAACCGAATACGCGTCTGGGTTATACAATACCAATTGTTTTATTTATTTATTTCGTATACGACATTTGTGTTTTAGCAGGTATAATTACTTAAGTACGAAATACTAACGTAGATAATATATGCTGTACTGTTGAAAATTTTAAAACAAACTACCGTAGTTCTCACAATTCAAATTATAATATTATAAAATTGTAATATGATATATGGAATTAATCAAATCGCATATTTTATAATAGTTTTTAATATTATAATAACGAATAGGAATTATTGTGATTAATATTTTATTTTTAAAATTACCATTTACAAATAAAAACAATATAAACTATACCCATTTATTTATTACACACTTAGTTATCAACAGGTACCTAACATAAATCAATGTTATGACGTGACCAATTCGATTAATAATCTAATAATATCGAATTATAATCGATTAAAAATGACAATCGATTTCGAATAATCGATTGTTTAAAAAAACAGAGAAACTAATCCAACGTTAATCTGTAGGTCGTCTTTATCTAATGACGACTCGTTTTAATCAAATATTAATGTGAACATTAATAATGAACAAATAAAAAAAAAATATCATAACACATTATATATATATATATATATATATATACAAAGTGTAACTGTCATAAGTGCAAATACACAGCGAGTACGTATAATATAGTGAGAGGACAGATGCGGTGGTAGCAGACAGAGGGAGTTGGTAGTGTTGCCAACTATATGCTACAAATTAATTAATCGACATCCTTAATTAGGATGTCAAGGAAATCCGCAATCGACTGGAAATATTTCTAATAAGCTTCAATACAAAGTACAACATTTCTCGTTAGGTTAGGTTATGTGTAATATATATATATAATATAATGAATTATCAGTATTATTAACATATTTTATGCATATTCGTGAAAATTATTTAAATCGGAATGTAAATCAAAATTATTCATCCACACGCACGTACATAACATTATGTGATACATCAATAATTTTTACAAGCTGTTACGAGTATAAATAATTTTCACTACAAACTAAATATTAAAATACTGGCTAAATACTTAGGTACCGACTAAATACTTACTGGAACCAAGAAAAAGACCGCAAGAGTCGATACGAAAATCATCTTGAAAGACATAATTTTGAGACGACGTAGGCAGTTTTTTTTTTTTTTTGTTTTTTCTGGAAAATAGACAGTGATAAGGTATCCGCGAGAATGTGCGTAAATATTAAATTATTAACCGACACGATTTCGAACACGAGTATTGAGCAGGTGTTTCGTGACAAAAAAAAAATTGACGTTCTACGCGCTGGTCTATTGTACACAAACATTGTACGCGGCACAAGTGTGACAGAAATACGTAATGTATAATAATTGCGCATATTATAATTGTCATTTATTAAATAAATAATAGAAGAAAAAAAAATACATTAAATTCGAGTATCTGTCGAAGATTATAATATACATGGCAGACGGTCTATTGTGATTTTACAACGATAATATATATATATATATATATTTTTTTTTTTTTGCACGTAAGGTCTGTACGAACGAATTAATAAACTACTGTAAACTGAAAACTGCAACGACGTTGCTAAACTAAATATTCCAAAAACATGTTTAAAAACATTGCTATAATAATTACAAAAAAAAAAAAAATAAATAAATAAAAATCGGAAATATTTCGTACCACTGGTAAACTTCAAACGGTTATGGAGAAAAAAATGAAATACGATTTTTGAAATTTTCTTATGTCAATTAGAAATAAAAATTTCATGATATAAAAACTTAAAAAACAAACGAGAAATTTCCAATATACTCAAAATGCTATACTCAACTCGAAATTGATCAAATGTTTTTTTTGAAATTTGTGTTCTCGCAACCATTATTAGTAGTTAGCGAATGTTTCATACTTCTAGATACATTATTTTTGAATTTATGTCAAAAAATAATTTTTCATTTTATGAAAATTTCTGTAATAGCGTATTTTATCATTTTTTGTCAATTTGTCGATAGGTTTTCCTTGTTTTTTAAAAAGGTAAAAGAAATTTTTAGAAACGACCTGTTTAAAGTACCGTCTGAGTGTGATTTCTGACCTATAAATATAGTGATCGAAACTTTTGAACAAATATTTCTACGCGAAAAAGTGTTTAAAGAAAGAGAAAAAAAAAATTAAACATCATTGTAAAATCATAAGTTTATTCACTTCGCTCAGAATGTAATAAACCCGACACACTTCAAACGGTATTCTTTAATTTTGAAGTGAAATGCTCTTGGTGGATGTGCTGAATAACGAAAAAAAAAAACAATAAATCATTTCTTCGAAAAATTATTTTGAGTAGTGTTTCGGTTTGTGTAATAGTGTAAGACAATTATTACGAAAAAAAAATAATAAATACTCTGTCAGTTTTATATTCTACTATTGAGTATTAACTGGAAAAAGGAAAAAATAATTTCATTGAGAAAAAAAAAATACAAAATTTTTCATATTTTAGGTGTATAATATCTGTATTTAAATTTTCATGAATTTTAGATTCAAAAAAAATAGTTTCAAAGGCGTTTTTGCCAAGTTTTCAGAAAACTATTGATAGCTTCTAAAAGTCACCTTCTTAAGACCAAATTCTAATATTCAAAAGTAGCCGATCGATACTTTTGGACAAGTATTTTTGTACAAAAAAGTGCTTACATACAAAAAAAAAAAAAAACAAAAAAAGAGATTGTTATTTAGATTTGTATATAGATATGCCCCCCCTCCCCTATGAACAAATGTTATAAAAACTAATCAATAGATTTTTACCGCACATTTTACAATTGTTTAATTATTTGCCGGTAGAGCGAATGTTTCGAATAAATATATAAAAAAAAAACCCCAAATTATTAACGTTTCAAAAAAAATATTATTCACTGCGACTTAGGAGAAAACTATTGAGAATTTCGAAAAATTAACTTTCAAAAGTTCTGTCTAGATGCCTAATTCTGAATCAAAAATTTGCGATTCAAGTTAGACAGATATGTTATTTAACGCGCGTAACAGAAAAAAAAAACAAAAATACACTTTTTAATAAAACGTTAATTAACAGTCGGTTGAATTTTTGATTCCAAATTTTTTTTTCTAGTGAAGATTGTTTTCCCATTTTCTAACACTTTTTCTCATCAAAATTAATTTTTTTACTTTGCTCAGTCAATAATTATAAAAAGAAACTGGCCGAGTACAAAATATTTTTTCTTGTCTTATTAATAAACTTTATAATTTCTAAGTCTAATCTGTCTTACTGCAAAACTGAAGCTCCGATCGGAATCATCTTGCGGAAGGAACGATATTTGTCGTTTCTTTAAAATTCAATACATCCCCCCTTCCCTAGGGGCATGTGTAAAGAATACCCATGGTGCGAAATGTGTCCGACTTTTTTCGAAAATCATTTCTCCGATTTATTCGTGATTTTCGTCGCGTTAAAAATCGTGAATAGTAATAATTAGGGATGGAATTTCAATACACTTTGCATTGTTTTTCGAAACATTCTGTACTGGTTTCGTTATAAATACTTTTTAGGTGTTTTTCAATCAGAAAAATAAATTTTATTTTTTATTTTTTGACAATATTTCATTTTAGAGTCATTTTTATCATTTTTTTTTTTTTTTTTATGGCATTTTATAGGTTTTTAGGTCATTTTTGGCCTAAAACTCAAATTCAAAATTTTATCACTAACTTATAATATGGGATTTATCTTATACGCTAACAATAGATGAAATAATATCTCATCCACAATATTCTTAGAAATTATATTTATATAAATACTTATCTCGCCTCCCAGTATAGCGGTGATATGCTAGAAGCTTAGAACAGTGGTTCCCGACCTTTTGAGTTGTGCGGCCCATCAATTTTGAATAAAATTTAAAAAAACAATTTATTATAAAGAAATTAACTGTATTGTATTCATGCATAAAAACAAGAGGTAAAGTAGAAAAAAATTCAATGCATTTTTTAAATTGCTTGTCTTTCACCAGTGAGTCAATATCAAAATTACATAACGTTAGTTTTAGCCTCAAATCATTTGTAATTATTTTTCAAAAAAATATGAATTTAAAAAGGCTTTTATACAATGTTGAAAACCCCACAAAATTCCTCAATCAATATCAGAAAACGCCAAATAATCTTTTTAAACACACCAAAAACAGTACCGAATGTGTGGTTTAAAAAACGAATTTAATATCTGGTCAGTAATCATACGACAGCTCAATCAACGAGTCTTCAACAGTTGATTCAATTTTTAATAGGTAATCTTCTTAATTTTTACAAACAAAATGTAATATAATATTATAATAAAGTATAAAAATCTCAACGTTGATCCTAATCAGCATAAATTAAAATTTTCCCAAACACTACCATTACGGCCCACTTTCACGTTGCACAAGGCCAACTAGTGGGCCGCGGCCCACAGGTTGGGAACCGTTGGCTTAGAACATTAAAATCGATAAAGACGCCCGACACAATCTCAAACCAGTCACATAACTTTTTGGATTTCAAGCTATTATAATATAAAAATTTTAAAAATATTTTTTTAGTGAATATTTTGAGTTTTTTAAGATCATTTTTTGCATTTTTTAAGACCATTTTTAGTGCTTTTCAAGGGCATCGAAATCCCAGCCCCAGTAATAAATAATAATCTTTTAAATACACGAAAACCGCAACGATATTTCCTCATCGCCCGCGAATAATGCACGATAATAATAATATAATATGTGCAAATATTTTGACCGAGCTAATACATTATTATAATAATATTTTGCGAAAAATGTCACGTCGTTCACCCTCGCATCTACATCCACCAATTATTATTATTACTATCATCCCGTCCGTCCGTCGAAAATAAAAATACCGCCAGTGATTTAAAAAATATATATGTATATATTAAACTCGCGAAACCTCCGGTTGATAAAGTACGCCCTCTTCGACTTTTAACCTTTATCTACTCGCTCATTTTTTTTCCCCTCGTTTTTATTTATTTATTTTTTTTTTTCATCCGCCTCCACGCCCGCGTTGGGCGGCCGTCTCTGCAGTTTTCGCCGGAACTGCTGGTGGCTTAGCATACTCTGAGAATAAAAAAACAAAAAACAAAAAAGTTTATTTTTTTTCAATACCTTCGTCGTCGTCGGTTCGGCGTAAAACGTTCCGTACACTGCCAACAATAGTGTAACGCTACCCCGCGAACACCTTGTGTTATTATTTCGTGTTCAAATAAATTCCGCGCTAACATTTCTTTGTATATTTTTTTTTTTTTTTTACTGACGGGTCCCACACAAAATAGCTAGTTTGTAGCAAACTATTATAAAAAAACAAAAAAAAACTTATTATAAGGTATTTAAAAATGAAATAAATAATAAATAAAAATCAATTTACATATTTTATTACACTATATAATATTGAATAATAAAATAAAATAAACTTAGCCTAGAGTATTATATATATATATATATATACAGGGCGATTCAAAATTTATGTTACAGCAATTTTTTCATATAAATATTCAAAATAGAGTAAAATATACGATACAAAAGTTTCTTTATTTAATGAAACCTAAAATGATATGATAATTTCATATTTTTATCTACCCCTAAGGGATAATTTTATGGGTGAATTTCTGAAAATCAAATGGGAACCTATATAATATTTTTGGAATTATAATATGAAGGTATTTACAAAAAAAAAAAAAAAAAAATTGTTTTTTTAAAAACATCAATAGATCAAAAACTCTAGGTTTTAGAGTGATTTAAAGTTTTTAGAAATATTGCGTCTAGCGGACGCGTTTAAGTATACGTGTAGCGTGCATGTAAGCAGGCACCAGGCGGTCAAAATACGATTTTTAAAAACTTTAAATCGCTCTAAAACCTCAAGTTTTGCGCGTCAATTGATATTTTTCAACAAACGAGTTTTTTTAAAAAAATACCTTCATATTATGTCGTCAAAAAATATATAGATTCCCATTTGATTTTCAAAAGTTCACTCCTAAGACTTCCCCTTAGGGCTAGTTAAAAGACATGAAATTTCCATATCATTTTAGGTTTCATTAAGTAAAGAAAATTTTGTATAATACATTTTACTTTATTTTGAATATTTAAATGATAAAATTGCAGTAACATTAATTTTGAATCACCCTGTATATATATATATATATATATATATATATTTTTTTTTTTTTCATTAACGACCGGTTTTGATTTTAAGTCGATGAATCGAGAATTTTCATAGAACAATAAATCGTTAAGGGTTTTTTTTTCTTCTTCTTTTGATATCAGAATACATCAAACGAGCTGATAATATTATACTCACGATAAAATTCAAATTTGTTTTACATGTAGAGATGTAACGTATAAATCGTTATCTTTTACTATCAATACTTTTATAGGCATTGTATACTCGTGCGTTGTGTAGTGCGTTTTGATCTTTTTGAATATTTTTGAATTTAGTATATTCCAAATGTGAACATTTCCTATACTACTCCAATCGAGAATTGCTTATCAAAATATGGCGGAAATGTGCAGTTTTCTTTAGACGGGAAAAATGTATTTTTTTGTAAATATGTAAAGTAAAGGTTGTTAAATAATATTAAAAAAACCGGACATACTTCGTACGATGGGTGTACTTCGCACGACGGGTGGTATTCTCTTGACGGGCGTATTAAATTTTAAAGAAACGATAAATCATTTCTCCAGTAAAACGATTCTGAACGAAGGAAGTTAATAATATAAGAAAAAAA
>JAIPRM010007702.1:0-16844 GCA_025469315.1 Stegophylla sp. TES_Ste_2020 | reverse complement strand
AGAATCGTTTTACTGAAGAAATGATTTATCGTTTCTTTAAAATTTAATACACCCGTCAAGAGAATACCACCCGTTCGTGCCAAGTATGTCCGGCTTTTTTTAATATATTATTTTTATTTATACATTTTAAGTGTTGGGTCAGAAGGGCCGTAATAATTATCTATTTATTATTGTTATATATTTTACATTTTTAAGTGTTGCTGTGAATTTTACGTTATTGTTATTTTATTATTATTGAATATTATTGATTAATACAGCAACACTAGTTACCACATTTTTGTTTATCATTTTTACATAATTTTAGTTACCCTTTTCCTGTAGATTTTAAGTACACACATACACACACATAGCACCACATAGTCGGACAGCATTTGCGCGGCGAATCCAACCAATAATGTCCAATCTATTTACTCATAATATACACATAAAAACGTACTGTGGCCGATACGGTCGGTATAGTGGTGCGCGCGTAAAGCCTCACTCACACGACGATAGTTTTTGCACAAAATAACTGTATGACAGTAAACTATCAACGTATGAATGATTGTTTACATTTCTGTCGTACAATTATTCAATTTCCTTGACACAACTATCGCGAAAATTCTTGCACAGGTCTGAACAGGTCCGAAAATGCCGGTGGAAACTGTAGTACACAACTGTGAACTGTTTCAACAATTTAAAACAGTTGACAGTTATTCAGAAACAGTTTCCTCAAAATATATATATATACAGGCGAGATTCATCGAAAATTGCATGGTTTAGTTGTGAAGGGTCTTCAATTCTAAGTTCCCTTGCTAAACCAGCATATGCTCCTTAAGTTTATCTCCTCTTTATTCATTCGCGTTCCCATACACTTCTTTTCTTCCGTTTATTTTATAGTTGATAATTACAACAGCAGCGGCACATTTTTTACATTTTTGAAAACAATGAAATCAAAATTAAAGAACAAGTATAATAATAATAATTTAATAATTTAAAGAACAAGTAAACTGTATTTATCATGTGAACAGCTATGATTTTTTTATCAGAACACTTCAATACATTTCTGTCTTGTATGTGTCATGACAGAAGTGTCATGCCACTACTGTGAGTGTTCATGACATATATTTCAAACAGTTGAAAATATTTGTTTCGCGTAAAAACTGTCGTCGTGTGAGAGAGGCTTAATACTATTTTACGCAGCCGACCCGTAGAAGTGGTTTTTTTTCAGTACCTATCTAGTACATTTATTATTTAGAGCCACTATTCTTTGGAAAATCAATTTTAATTCAAATAGGAATACTTCTATTTCAACATAAATAAAAATTTAAATAATCGTTTAATATAAAAAGCTTGCTTAAAACACGCATACTTAACAAATTATCCTGTTTAATTATATGCATAATTATGCTTAACTAATACGCCATAATAACAGTGTTGAAAACCGTTGAAATAGAAAGTATTTAATATAATACAGAAAATATTGAATTTTCAAATAAGATCAATTAGAAAACTATTGATGCACGTGGATTTTAATTCGCACCACCTTATTGAGTGTTCATAATTTAGAAAATAAATATATTATAATATTTGTCCGTACTTTCTCCGATTTTTTTTTTCAAATCAAATCTTTGTAAAATGCTTAATTATTCGCCTGTAAGAAATTTTGTTGCACCAAAATATTCACAATGAAATTCTCCATCTAGATACCGAGTTTCTAAAAGATCAGTTGAAACATCTATGTTAAAGCGTGTGATTCTAGGTAAAACTAACGAATTTCGTTAAAATTCTATCTTCAAACGGTTATAGAGAAAGAGTTGAATATCGATTTTTGAGATTTTTCAGATCAATTAGACATAAATGTGAGTGAAATTATATTACATTTTCAAGTCTTAATATCAAGAATTAAAAATTTCATTAAATAAAAATTAACAAAAAACGAGAAAAAAAAGTGTTTTCCTATCCATTTTTAGTAGTTGGTGAAAGTTTCAAGTTTCTAGCTGTAATTGTTTTTGAAGTTATATTAAAAAACCATTTTAAATTTTATGAAAATTCCGGTAATAGCGTATTTTACCGTTTTTTGTCAATTTTTCGACAGATTTCCCTCGTTTTTGGAAAAATTATTGAGAAAATTGAAAAATGACCTCCTTTAAAGTATCATCTGAGTGTATTTTCAGATCTATGGAGTTACTGATCGAACTTTTCTGACAAGTATTTATACACGAAAAGGGTTTCCAGGAACAGAAAAAAATAAATAAACATCATTCTAAAAATCATAAGCTTCTTCGCTCTGCTCAGAATTTGAAAAAAAGTTACAAAGGCCTTATTGTCAAATATTGATAAAACTATTGAGAATTTCGAAAAATGATGTCTCAAGATAATTTTGGGTAAATATTTGTTTCTAAAATGTGTTGGTTGAAACTTTTAGAGTTTTAGAGTTTAGACTATTTCTATACGATTATGTTGAACGTGTACATAGTTTTATTAAAACTAGCTCCTTCGCTCCATTCAGAATCTATAACACAATACAATCGGTCGAGAAAACTGTCTAATTTTCACAATTATTTGATAATTATAACTTATAAGTAAAAGGAATTTTATTTATATTGTAGTTTTCTGCAAATTCTTTATTTAAAATTTAAAAAGAATAATAGAAGGTATTATAAATATTAACTGAGACTATAAATGAATTTTTATGTAAACAAATCTTTGAACTACAGAAATACGAATTAAAAGAGAACTGTTATAACATATTTAACTAGGTGTGAATAAAATGTTTTGATTTAACCGAAAATTTCACTAAGGGCCATGGCCCAGCTGAGGTTCCTCCCCTACATACGCCACTGTTACGTACAGATATTACAACACTGATAATGAGTATGCCAGACAAATAGATATTAGGTATCCGTATTGAAACTCGAGGTAGGATTGTCAAAATATAACGTTATCTATACGATTTATAGTATTTTACAACACAATTATAGTCGGTAATAACCAGGGTTGGGATTTTATAGCACTCAAAATTGAATAAATATGCGCTATAATATTACCTTAAATATTGCTAAATATGCGCTAAAAATATGCAATAAAAACAAGAAAATATGGAAAAAAAAAAAAGTAAATTTATTAGTCTATATTTTTTTAATAACTAACGAATTATTAGAGGTAGTTACTTAAGTTTTGAAATCATTTATTCATTTTGATCGGTATCTTGAAGGTGTATAAAAAAAATAACCTAATTCAGTGGCGCACCCAGAGGGGGGTTAAGTAGTTATAACCCCTCCCAAAATTTTTTTAATTAGTATTGCGTTTATATTACGTGTATTATTGTATTAATAACATTTGTGTGTAAGCTAATCTTTTTTCAGAACATTTTTTCATAATCTAATGTGCTTTTACACATTATGTTAAAAAATCAGTATTTCAATTACCTGGACACTGTGGTTATTGTATTAAATCCTTTTTACCACCCATCGTTCCAATTTCAATTTTGTTTTTATTTTAAATATTATAATTTATTTTTTGATTCCGAAAACAACAGTATGTAAATCGTTTTGTGCGGTAGTCATATATAAAATGGTATTTAATTTTCAATAAATTTGAAAATTAATTTTCCTTTAAAAATTTTAATCCCAAGCTAGGTTTTTATGTCAAATTGAGGAATATTTTTGATTTACGAATCGTTATGACGCTGTACGACCTCATTTTACTTTAGTTTTACTGTAATTATGAGAGAAACCATTTTCAAAGCATAAAGAACAAATGATTTCCTTTAATTTTGATGCGTGATATCGTTTTAAAATTTTGATTTACCTTGGGCTCTAAAAAATTTGTAATTTTTCGTAGGTGGTTAATAAATTTGTTCTATTTTACTTTTAATATACCGTTTTATTTTAGGGGTTAATTAACTGTTACAGTGGTTTAGCAATCCAATAGATAGTCATCTGTAATTTATGTAGTTCATAATAATATAAAGTGGTTGATTCAATTTTTTTAATAACCTTCCCCGAAAAAATATCCTGTGTGCGCCACTGACCTAATTTATTATCTTCAAAAAATTTAAAATAAAAGTAAGCGATTTAAAATGTTTACCTTGAGTGTTACATCGAATTATTAATTGTTCGGTCAGATTTTCGAATTTGAACTTACGGCGGTTGTCTGCCAAAAACGTTTTTTACGTCGAAAATGAGTATTCAACATCCACTGATATAATCAGTGCGTATTTGAAATATATAATATTCTTACATTTAAGTTCATCAAGTTATTCAATTTTCTTCACTCTTCAAGGTATATGAAGTATATTTTAATTTAGACAAACCACTATATTTTTGTAAAGGTATGTTGCATCAGCCCATCAGCGTAATATTGGTCTATTTACTTAATCAATACATTTAAATGTATTGATTATTACAATTTACTTGATAATTCAATCGACAAAAATTTAAAAACACGTTTATTAAAATATCAAGTCATAAAATATGAGTAAAAGTACTGCTCCAAAAAAAGCAGTAAAATCTAAAATATAGCAAAATATGCACAAAAAAGCAAAATTAAATTTTTAATTTGAGCTCTCTGTATCATAAAACACATTTTTAGTTTACTCTGCTATTTTTTAAGTACCTATATTATAAATAATATGTAAATGCTATAAAATCCCAACCCTGGTAATAACTAATATAACTCGTTATGCCGGGGAATACTAAATAGAAATAAATCTAGCCTATAATATATGTTAATGTACAATATTACGGGTTACCGACAAAAAAGCGAAACAAAAACAGAGAATACAAAAATAGTGACGTCAAAACAGCGAATAACAAACACCGCCAATGACAAAAACAGCGAATAAACAATTTTTATAAAATAAAATATATGTATTGTAAAAGATAACAATACATACGAGTGTAATATATATTTTATTTTATCACAGTATTACAATTTTTAAATTAATTATATTATTTCATTTGAATAATTTTTGAGTGTGTTATAAAATATAGAAAATAATATGTACTTTATTATATTATATTGAAAATTACAGTTAATTCAAATTTAAAATTAAAAAGTATATGAAAAATTAAAATATTCAATAATTGTATTTTTCGCCGAATACATTGACTCATGTGGAAATGACCACCTCGAATTTTCATCCAAGGGAAGCACGTGTTGATTGCGCTTTGTTCAAAATCGGTTAAAATTGATTTTGGATTTATAGAAAGTTTTAATGTTTTTAAAACGTTCAGAATTTTAATGTAATTTGGTTAAGTTTTACTCGACAATAAAACAAAACATGTTAGTATTACTGTATTTCGTTTTAAAACGTGTATAGTATAAATTTGTGAAATATCGAGGTAGAACTTTTAAATGTTCCGTCAGAAAACCGATGTTTACTTTCTGTCATAATGTCGAAATATTTCGGAGAACAAAATTCGGTTATTTGCAGGCACATTTATGTCGTAATTATCATATAATAAAAAGCCAGACGTACTTCGCACGATGGGTGATCTTCGCACGACAAGTATTCTTCACATCTCGGGTGTGAAGCTCTTGGTGGGTGTATTAAATTTTAAAGAAACGATAAATCATTTCTTCAATAAGATGATTCTGAACGAAAGACGTTAATAATATAAAGAACAATAATAGTCGTCATTTTTAACACACTCTCCAAAAGTATCTGACCCGAAGAACGATGAATACCCGTGGTGCGAAGCATGTCCGGCTTTCTTGGCTATACTTTACTTAAATAATTAATTTACTTAACTTTCCTTTACATTACTCCACTATTTTTATCTAATAAATAAAGGAAAAATAATTAAATGAGAAAAAAATGTATTAGAATATTGTTCAAAATGTTTTTTTCACATTTTCGAAATTTTCTTGCGCCAAAATCTTTCTTATATTATTATCTATCTATGTTTGAATTTTCATAAAGTTCGGATCAAAAAATGATGGTTTCCGAGTCGTTTTTGTCAAATTTTTCAGTAGTTTTTTCCAAAAAAATAATTAAAGAATTGAGAAATTCAAAAAATGACCTCTATATGGTACCAGCTAGAGGCAAATCTTGTTTCAAAAAGTTACTGACAAGTAGGTAGATCAATACGAAAAAGTGTATACAGAAAAAAAAATTAAAATCATTGTAAAAACACTAGCTTCTTCACTTCGTTCAAAATCTAAAATTGATCACCAATAGATGTTTTAGTATACTTTTCAGGAATTTTATCAAAATCGATATATTTTGTTGGATTTGGTGGCATAAAATTATTTCTTTGTCTTTGGATTGTTCTTTTTATGTTAGGAACAGTAGATAGACTACTATAAATAGTATCTGAAGAAGCGTACGCAGCTATATTTACAATTATTTGATTTGGATTTAACTTTTTTTTTAAATTTTCTGAACTAATAATTTAGCTTCAATTTTTTATGGATTTTAAACGTGGCAATATTTACATGATAAATCTTTGACTATTGAATTATTTTTTATATTAAGTCGTCCATGACACTTAATGTTTTCAGCACACCTTCAATAAGGTTTTTCATATCCAATATCCATTATACTTTACTAATATTTTATTATTTTGTAAATTAAAGTATTCAATTTCTACAGAAAACATATTTTTATTTAACAAGTGAAAAATTAAATGAGAGAACGAACACAAAACAATTACTATTGAAATTACACGTGACACTAAATACTTACACAATAATACAAAATAAATTTATATTTCATCTGATACGATAATGATTTTATGATTTATGTTAGACAATCATTGTTGTGAAGTCGTATTATCGATATCTATACATATAATTAGGGCTAGGGACTTATACTTAAAATATGCATGCATTTATGCTCTAAAAATGTATCAAATGTGCTATAAAATTTACGGAATATGCTATAAAATATGCAAAAATGCTAAAATAATCTCTTATAAAACATAAATTTTACTGTAAAAACTCAAAATATTTAAAAATTATATTGTATAATATATTTTAAAATGTATTATTAATTCTTCTTTTATTATTTATGAATTTTTTTTTTTTAAATTTTTATTCTTTTTAAGCTTACATTTAAACAAATAAAAATATCAAATAATATTCGATCTCTTCAGGTATTCACTAAAAAATTTTCCAATATCAAGAAAACTCAAATTAAATATTGAAAAATATGTGAAATATGCACTTATATTGAAAAAAGAGCTAAATATGCAAAATATGCAAATTAAAAAGAACTGCATACAACTCCTAGTGTCATGAAACGCATTTCTACATTGCTTAACTATGTTTTGAATGATTTTTGAAAAAATAAGTCCCTAGCCCTACTACATATATAATATATAAAATAATATACACAAGTAATAAAATAATAATTATTGTTATTTCAAAATTCTTTATTCGCTGTTTTAGTCTTTAGCTATTTTTGTATTCGCTGTTTTTGTTACGCTATTTTATCATGATAACAATATTACAATGTTACTATGAATATCCAGGTTTTATTTATAAATTGTTTTTTTTCGTTGCTTTTTTCTCCACTTACTATTTTTTTGTTATTTTTTCGTAACTTTTTTCCTATTGCCAACAATTTTAACACGCTAATACATAAATAGGTTTCATAAAGGAATAATAATAATTTAACAAAATATAAAATTACATATTAAATTACTCGTATTATAGATTACATTTAGGTATAAATTAAATAGAATTATAAAAAACCAAAGTAAAGTAAAGTATATACAAGAAAGCCGGACATACTTCGCACCACGGATATTCTTCGCTCCTCGAGTCAGATACTCTTGAGGGGTGTGTATTATATTTAAGAAAAGATAAATCACTTCTTCAAGTAGAAGATTCTGTACGGAAGAAGTTAATAATATAAAGAATAAAAATAGTCGTCATTTTTAACACACTCGCCAAGAGTATCTGATTCGAAAAGTGAAGAAGATTTCTTGTATATACTTTACGTACATTTTTTTTTTCATCTAATATATAAAGGGGAAAAAAATTAATTAAGAAAAAAAAATTTAGAAAAATATCCAATTTTTTTTCTTCATATTTTCAAAATTTTCTTGTACAAAAATGTTTCTCATATAATTGTCTATCTATTTTCAAATTTTCATTATGTCGGTATCAAAAAATGATGGTTTCCGAATGATTTTTGTCAAATTTTTATTTTATTTACATAATTTTAAGATCCTGAGTGAAGCGATAAAACTAATGATTTTACATTGATGATTTTTTTTCTCTTTCTGGGAATACTTTTTCGTATAGATATACTTGTTCAAAAGTTTCGATCAGTATCTTTATAGACCCAAAACCACACTCAGATGTTACTTTAAATCGGTAATTTTTCAATTTCCAAATATTTTTTCTAAAAACGAGGAAAATCTGTCAAAAAATTGATAAAAAACGGTAAAATATTCTACTACCCGATGTTTCATAAAATTGAAAATCGTTTTTTATCATAACTTCAAAAATAATTTAGCTAGAAACATGAAACTTTCACTAACTACTAAAAATTACTACAAAAACACTTCATAAAAATTTCAAAATTATTCGATCAATTTTGAGTTAAGTATAGTATATTGAAAATATAGGAAACTTCTAATTTTGTAAGTTTTTACGTAATAAAATTTTTAATTCTCGATATTAAAACTTGAAAATTTTATATAACCTCGCTTACATAAATTTCTTTTTGATCTAAAAAATTCTCGAAAGTTAAAAGCTAACTTTTTTCTTTATTACAGTTTAAAATTAGTATTTTGACGGAATTTGTTAGTTTTACCTAAAATTACAAGCTTTCTATGAGACTTGGTACGTAGGTTGAGAATTTTATTGCGAATATTTTGGAGTAATAAAATTTTTTATTGACGAATATAATTAAACATTAGACAAGTGTTTGACTGAAAAAAGTCGGAAACAGTATGGACAAATTGTATGAACACCCTAAAAGGTTGGTAATATTTTTTCGTCATTTAATGTATTTTTCGACACTGAATACGATAGTGCGAACTACATTAATTAGCTTGTTGGGCTGATACAAAAACCTTGGCGAGCCGTAGGTTGGAGACCCCTGCTCTAAAGTACCAACTAGAGGCAAATCCGGTTTCAAAAAGTTGCTGATCGAGTTTTTGGACAAATAGACCTATACGAAAAAGTGTTCACAGAAAAAATAAATAAACATTATTATATTAACTAAGGCTAGGGACTTATAGGAGTTAGCATGTTTTTCAAAAATCATTAAAAATATAGAAATGTAATAAAAAAAATAATATAGAAATGCGTTTCATAACACTAGGAGTTTGATGCAGTTCTCTTTAATTTGCATATTTTGTATAATTAACTCATTTTTCGATATAAGTGCATATTTCGGTTTTAGGTATTTGAATTTTAAGTGAATATTTCACCTATTTTTCAATATTTAATTTGAGTTTTCTTGGTATAGGAAAAATTTTCCCTGAATAAACGAAGAGATTGAATATTATTTGATATTTTTATTTGTTTAAATGAATGCTTAAAAAGAATAAAGATTAAAAAAAAAGAAATTTTATAAATAATAGAAGAATTATTAATACATATATTATATTATTATATGTACAATACAATTTTTAAATATTTTGAGTATTACAGTAAAATTAATGTTTTTTAAGAGATTATTTTAGTATTTTTGCATATTTTATTACATATTTTAAGTTTTTTTAGAGCTATAAGTCCCTAGCCCTAATAATAACACTAGCTTCGTCACTTCGTTCAAAATCTAAAATTAAATATTTTATAAAAATAAATATGCCCCTTTTTTACCCGTGACATTATTGCGGCGATATTTGGACGTGTATTCCAAATCCAATCCGGTGCTCACGAAGAAGACGACGATAATATTATCAGTGGTTAGATTTTAATAATTTTACTACCAAATTAAATTAGAAAATAGTACATATTTCATACGTTAAAAAATAGTTCTGAGTGTTATGACAACAAATAAATGAGAATAGGATCGCTGACAAATTATATAATTGGTTATGGTTATATATTGGTTATTTTAGATTGTGAATGGAGTGAAGAAGCTTACGATTTTACAAAGATGTTTATTTTTTTCCTCGTTCTCTTTCACGAAAAACTTTTTCGAATAGAAATATTGTCCAAAAATTTCGATAAGTAACTCTATAAAACCGAAATCACATCTAGATGATACTTTGAAGAGGTTATTTTTCAAGTTTCTCAATACTTTTTCCGAAAACATAGAAAATCTGTCAAAAATTTACAAAAAACGGCAAAATATGTAATTAGCGGAATTTTTGTAATATTGAAAGTTGCTTTTTAACATAACTTAAAAAATAATGTAGTTATGGATCTGAAACATCAACCAACTTCTAAAATTGGTCATGAGAACTTTTCATATAAATTTCAGAAAGATTTGATCAATTTTGAGTTAAGTACAGCATTTTGAAAATTTCGGAAATTTCTCATTTTTTGTTAGTTTTAATGTAATACAATTTTTGATTTTTGATATTAAGACTTGAAAATTTAATATGATTTCACTAATTTATATATATATATATCTAATTGACCTGAATAAATCTCAAAAATCATAAGTCTACTTTTTTCTCTATATCCGTTTGAATTTAAATTTCGACGAAATTCGTTAGTTTAACCTAGAAGTACACACTTTAATGTATTTAAAAGAAAATTAGTTGTACCGATTTTTTGGTATCTAGATAGAGAATTTCATATCGAATAATTTCTTACGGACAAATATTTAAACATTTTACAAAGGTTTGATGGAAAAAAAATCGGGAAATGTACGGACATATTATTAATATATTACGAGATGTTTCTAGTTTATATAAACTCAAGAACTGATGTATTTTTTGATGCTGAATACGATGATGGCGTGAATTGAAATCCTCGTGCATAAATAGTTTTTCAATTATTTTATTCAATTTTGAAAATTCAATATTTCCGGTTATTACATTAAAAAATACCTAAAAACATACCAGCTCCGGTACTCAGCGCTGTTAGCGTGACGCAGAGATTAACGCGTCAGTATTAAAGTACGATGGTACTGGGTGCGGATCTTACTCGGTAAACTAAATATTTTGCACTTTTTTAACTGTGACTGATCAGAAATGCCACGATAAACATTAGTTCAAATTATGTCATGGTGCATAAATATTGATTTACAATAATATTAGAATCGCTGTATTTTATTATTTAATAATGATGTTTATATTTTATTGTAATTTGTGAATAAATATGTAATAAAAAATATCAATAATAATAATATTATTATAAAATAATATATAAAATAACAAATAATAAATATATTACCCCCCCCCACACATGAAAATACCTGGCTGTGCCACTGTTATTTTGCGTATGCTCTTATTGTTAAACGCAATACATAATTGGCAATTGTAAATTCCACCAGAATACCTTTTTATAAAAAGGTCTAATGAAAATTCCACCACTTTAATTTTCTCACCTATGCCATTAGTGTTAAGGCGTGTGATCCAGAGCTCTGGGTACCCGAACATTTTCCCTACAACCAACTATTGTCTTATTGATAATTTAACTGCCTTTGAAATTATCGTCAACGAGACGATGGCAATCGTTGATCATTACCTAGTTTTATGAAAATCTCGTCACTAAAAATAATACATACAAACACACACACACACAAATATCTTAAACACTAAATTTACATAATATATTATACGATATGATATTAATCTAAGATTAATTATTATTATTGATACCTATCCCTTTAATTTACTTTTTTCCAATGTTGTGCTATTGGGATATAATTTATACATAGATTAAAATATGAATTTGCACTTATGTCCAGTATTAACCATAAATTTCGGGGAGGGTTTGAACCCCGAAAACCCTCCTCTAAGTACGCCACTGTTGGTAATTAGAGCAGCGTCCCGAAATAAAAAGTGCTCATGAATTGCGTCCCACTGTTGTGCAACAGGTAGTAGGTAATTTATTGATTTTCAGTGGTTCTTATAGTCACAATACTAATATGGCCTGAATGCCAAATTATTGCTTATTGGTTGCTACTCATAAGCATTAAACATAAACCAAATGTGACTCAAAACCACAAAAAAAAAAAAAAAATCCGACATACTTCGCACGATGGGTGTTCTTCGCATGACGAGTGGGATTCTCTTGACGGTTGTATTTAATTTTAAAGAAACGATAAATCATTTCTTCAATAAAACGATTCTGAATGAGGGAAGTTAATAATATAAAAAATAAATGAGAAAAAAAATGCCCAAAATTTTCTTTTCACATATTCAAAATTTTCTTGCGCCAAAATCTTTTTTACATGATTTTCTATCTATGATTAAATTTTCATATAGTTCGGATCAAAAAATGATGGTTTCCGAGTCATTTTTGTCAAATTTTGGGTAGTTTTTTCCAAAAAAAAATTGAAGAATTGAGAACCTTAAAAAATGACTTCTTTAAAGAACAATCTAGAGGCAAATCCGGTTTCAAAAAGTTACTGATCGAAACTTTTGAACAAGTATTTCTATACGAAAAGTTGTACATAGAAAAAAAATAAAATAAAATTAACATCATTGTAAAAACACTAGCTTCTTCACTTCGTTCATAATTTAAAAGTATATCGTTCAAACAACCCATGAGCGCAAATAGAATGTACAAAAATAAAAATAAAGTTTATTTAATTAAAATTATAATTGAGACAATTAGAAGCCAAGGGGTCAAAGTGAAATACATACGGGGAAAAAAAAATTATGTGCAGAAACATTTATAGTAAAAATATTCTTTATAATACTTAAGACATTAGAATAAATTTCTAATTAGGTGCTGCTATCTATTGTAGTTTTTCTAAATCATTTAAGCAAAAATGAGCTATCGCAATATTATTGGACAGGGTGACGTGGTCATTAGGACGTAGCCGTTTGAATGTAGAAATATTTGGACGTCAAAATAAGAAAAAATTATGTACTTCGTACCTCGGGTGGGAGACTCTTGACGGGTGTGTTGAGTTTAGAGAAACGTTAAATAATTTCTTCAACAAAACGATAGCTTTAACTGATATACGATAATAATTATCATTTATCAGTTTTAAAGATATGAACTTAAAGGACCATGAAACGAAAAAAAACTTTTTTTTTTATAACCTAATATGATAGTAAGTATAAAAACTTACATTTTTAAAAAAAATTGCTTTGGTCAATCGGTGTTAAACAGCGAACGTAAGTATACGCGTGATGTCACTGATGGGCACAGATTAGTGCCGCTTTATTGTTTTTTACACGGGAGATGCTTAAGCAGTGCTTTATAAACAATTATTAAAAAAAAAAAAAAAAAAAAAAACAAAGTAAAGTATAGACAAGAAAGTCGGACATGCTTCACTCCTCGAGTCAGATACTCTTGATCTTGAAGAGTGTATAATTGTAAAGAAACGATAAATCATTTCTCCGACAATTCTGATTCTGAACGAAAGAAGTTAATAATATAAAGAACAATAATAATCGTCATTTTTAACACACTCACCAAAAGTATCTGACCCGAAGAGCGAAGAATATCCGTGGTGCGAAGTGTGTCCGGCTTTATGGTCTATACTATAATTTTTTTTATCTAATAAAGGAAAAAAAAGTAAAAGAAAAATGTACAAATTTTTTTTTTCACGTTTTCAAAATTTTCTTGCGCCAAAGTTTTTCTTATGTTATTGTTTATCTTTGTTTAAATTTTCATTAAGTTCAGATAAAAAAAGTGTGTCTTTCACTTGTTCATCACACGTCGGATGGGCTACTCTTGACGACTGTATTGAATATTAAAGAAACGATGAATCATTTCTTCAATAAAACGATTCTGAACGAAGAAAGTTAACAATATATAAAAAAAAAAAAAAAATGCAGAATATTCGGACTGCCGAGTTAGAATCGAACCCAGCACTGTCGCGGTATAACGGTAGATATAGTAGGTATTTAATAAGACAACCGAAAATATTGAATTTTCAAAATAGAATAAAAATAATTAGAAAACTATTGATGCACGTGGATTTTAATTCACACCATCGTTAGCGTCGAAAAATATTGTAGATAGCGAAAATCCATTACCTACCAACCTTTTGGGTGTAAATTAGAAATATTGTAATAATTTGTCTGTATTTTCTCCGATTTTTTTTTTTAATCATACCCATGTAAAAAGTTTAATACTTTGTTCGTTCAATATTTTATTACACCAAAATATTTGCAATGAAATTCTTTATTCAGGTACCAAGTTTCAATTAAATCAAGTGGCCTATTTTCTTTTATGTACGTTCAAGTGTGTAATATAGGTATAAAACTAATGAATTTCGTTGAAATTCTAATTTCAAACGATTATAAAAAAAAAATTGACTTACGATTTTCGAGACTTTTTCGGGTCAATTAGACATGTATGTCAGTGATATCAAATTAAATTTCTAAGTCTTAATATCAAAAATCTAAAATTTTATTATCTAAATAATAACTAATAAATAATGAGAAATTTCCTAAATTTTCAAAATGCTGTACTTAACTTAAAATGATCAAATATTTTTTAAATTTTCATGAAGTATTTTCGAGCCTGTTTTTAGTAGTTGATACAAATTTAAAGTCCTTAGCTGCATTATTTTAGAAGTTATGTCAAAAAGTAATTTTCAATTTCTTCTTCGGTTATTTCTGGTAATTGCATATTTTGCCGTTTTCTGTCATTTTTCGACAGATTTTCCCCGTTTTTGGAAAAAATATTGAGGAATTGTAAAAATGACCTTAAAGTACCATCTGGGTATGATTCCGGTTCTATGGAGATACTGATCAAAACTATTAGACAATATTTTTATACGAAAGAGTGTGCACAGAAACAGAAAAAAAAAGCCGGACATACTTCGCATGACGGGTGGGATTCTCTTAACGGGTGTATTGAATTTTAAAGAAACGATAAATCTGTTTTTCAATAAAACAATTCTGAACAAGGAAAGTTAATAATATAAAAAATAAATGAGAAAAAAAATGTTAGAAAAATGTCCAAATTTTTTTTTTCACATTTTCAAAATTTTCTTGCTCCAAAATCTTTATTATATGATTTTCTATCTATGTTTAAATTTTTGTATAGTTCGGATCAAAAAATGATGGTTTCCGAGTAGTTTTTTCCAAAAAAAAAAAAAAAAATGGAGAATTGAGAAATTAAAAATGACCTCTTTAAAGTACAATGTAGAGGCAAATCCGGTTTGAAAAAGTTACTGATCGAAATTTTGGACAAGTATTTCCTTACGAAAAGTTGTACACAGAAAAAAAAATAAAGAAAAAATAAATAAACATCATTGTAAAAACACTAACACTAGCTTCTTAACTTCGTTCAGAATCTAAAATGATTGTTTCCGAGTATTTTTTGACAAATTTTGGATAGTTTTTTCAAAAAAAAAAAAAATTTAAGAATTGAGAAATTCAAAAATTTACCTCTTTAAAGTACCAACTAGAGGCCAATCCGGTTTCAAAAATTTGGTGATCGTAACTTTTAGACTTGTATATCTATACGAAAAAGTGTTTATATATAAAAAAAAAAAAACATCATTGTGAAAATACCAGCATCTTCACTTTGTTCAGAATCTAAAAATACTGCTCCTAAAATAAAGAAAAAAATATAGTATAATATATAATTATTTAGTGATGGGTAATACCTAATAAATACTTAAAGGCGAATACCTAATAAATGGGCAGTTGTGTATTTTGGATGTTTTAAGATGCTGGTCAAACTTTTGGATGAGTATTTCTAACTGAAAAATTGCTCACAGATGAGAAAAAAAAAGTGAAGTGAAGTAAAGTAAATATTATAAACAACAAAGCCGAACATACATAGAACAACGGATATTCTTCGCTTCTTGGGTCAGATACTCTTGGTGGATGTGTAGAATTTTAAAGAAACGATAAATCATTTCTTCAATATGACAATTCTGAACGGAGGAAGTTAATAATATAAAGAATAATAGTAGTGTAATTTTCAACACACACACACACACACCTAAAGTATCTGATCCAAAGAGCGAAAAATATCCGTGGGAAGAAGTATATCCACATTTCTTGACTATACTTTACTTAACTTTTTTTTTTATCTATTAAATAAAGAAAAGGAAAAAGAAAGTAAAAAGAAAAAGTGTTAGATAAATGCTCCATTTTTTTTTCATATTTTCAAAATTTTCTTACACCACAATGTTTCTCATATTATTGTCTGTCTACATTTAAATTTTCATAAAGTTTGGATCAAAAAATAATGGTTTCCAAGTCTTTTTTGTCAAATTTTGTGTAGTTTTTTTCTTCAAAAATATTGTAGAATCGAGAAATTCAAAAAATTACGTCTTTAAAATACTATCTAGAGGTAAATTCGGTTTCAAAAAGTATCTGATCGAGACTTTTGGATTAGTAGATCTATACAAAAAAGTGTATACATAAAAAAATTCATTAAAAAAATGTGTATTTCGTACCTTGAGTTGTTTTTCGCACTTCAGGTTGGATACTCTTGGAAAGTTTGTTGAATTTTAGAGGAACCGTAAATAATTTCTCGAATAAAACAATTCTGAGTATAGCTTTATTTAATATACAATAATTATCGTAATTTTCAATAGGTTTAACTTTTGTTATTTAATAATATAATAAGCCATGTTCGATTCGTAAACCATGTAAATGATCCAATTTGTGTAAAAATATATCCTTTGATTTTCAAACGGATATAAAGAAAAAGTTGTTTTACAATTTTCCGGATTTTTTTTGATCAATTAGGCTATAGCCCTCCCCATTGACCGTGATTTAAGCTATTTATACCATATTGTTCGCACTTAGGTTGTTAGTAAGTTGCAATAAAAAAAAAAAAAAAAATGACGTTTT
>JAIPRM010007701.1:0-16845 GCA_025469315.1 Stegophylla sp. TES_Ste_2020 | reverse complement strand
CTATCTATGTTTAAATTTTCATAAAATTCGGATCAAAAAATGATGGTTTCCGAGTCGTTTTTGTCAAATTTTGGGTAGTTTTTTCCAAAAAAAAAAAATATTGAAGAATTGAGAAATTCAAAAAATGACCTCTCTAAAGTACAATCTAGAGGCAAATCCGGTTTCAAAAAGTTACTAATCGAAACTTTTGGACAAGTATTTCCATACAAAAAGTTGTACTCAGAAAAAAAAAATAAACATCATTGTAAAAACACTAGCTTCTTCACTTCGTTCAGAATCTAAAAGGTACTAAACATATCTAGGCTTCAATTACATATTATAATTAATGGGAAATTGTCATAGAAACACGGAAAAAGGTAAACGTCGTGTCGTTTGCGTGCAGGTCTCGTTTAAAATGTCAGGTTTGCGCCGTCTGTATATACACGACGAAAACCGTTCTCGTTTGAACACCCTGTATGCGCGGTCCAATTCAGCCGGGCGTCCGCAGCACGTTATTAATATTATTTACTGGGCGAACCGGTGTAGATTTTATTTATCGATGTCACCTTCTCCCGTGGCCGTCGCTTTGCGGCTTTTAAATGTCTGTAACACCACCGGTGCGAGATAGTGTTATAGGAAGAAGAGAGAGAGAGAGAGAAAAAAGTGTAATAAAAATTGTATATTTAAAATATTCAAAGTACGCTAATAAGTCATGCTGCGTTCGGAATATATGGTACTGGTTGTCGTCCACCGCGCAAGTCCCCGACGAAATATTGCCCACATCCTCTGCCGGCTAACACGCTTTTGTGCTATTACATCTTGCCGACGACGGTTTTATTTATTATTATTATTTTTTTTTTTCCACCTCACTTTTTTCTTTTTCAGAATTTCCTGTTTACGCAAAATAAAAAATTTATATATAATATTATAACCACCTCCCTTCCCCCCGCGTTGCACGCTCCACCACCGGGGCCCCATCACTACTACTTGCTCGAATCGCTTGGAGTTATTTATAATTGAATTTAATCCCAACCATTACTACTACTGTGTAACGCTTATAATAATATTCAACCAGGACAAAATATATGTATACGATATTACACACGTATTATTATTATTATAAGTACTGTAGTAGTGTACGCACGCAGTATCGCTATAATATATTGTGTAATATACACTAAATTCCATATTTATGTGCTTAAGCGTGCGTCGAAACAATACGGTACGTTCGAAGATGGCGAAAATCCGTAAATATATTATAAGTACGTTTGATTAAGACTGCGAGAGTACGTCTATAAGCAGTGTTCGCGACGAGTTTGAAAATAATAACGACTTGGAAACGATACAATACTTTTTTTTTTTATATAAAGTAAAACAGTAGTAAAATAATATGTATATGAGGTAGCAGTACTGCAGTAGTAAAATATTTAATAGACGTTTTGAGTGATAAAATAATAAAAAAAAAAAATCAAACCCGTTAAATTTAAATATCCGAATTAAAGTGTATATTATGTATATATTGTGGTACGCAGTATTTTTGCACCTAGTTTATGATTTTTCGCCTCATTATTTTTAACGTCTAAGACATTTTTTTTTTTTTTTTTTATACACACTAAATAATACAAACACCTTTTAATTAAATGCTACGTTTGCGGAGTATTTTTGCATAAACATAAATTTTTCCACGATTACATTATTAATGGGTCATATATTATAGCTTTTATACGTTTTGTTTTCAAGTTAAGTCACTTTTATATTACTCGTATTATATATATAATATTAAATGCGTGCGATTTTCAAATCAATAAACGGTTTCACATGGATTTTCAAATGATGAAATTCTATAGATAACAAACGTGAAAATTAAAAGTAGATCAAATTTTACAATTCCAATATTATCGGCTGTATCTATAATCATTTTGTTTTTAGTTTATTTCTAGTCTCATCAGAAATTATTATCGATTTTATCGAATCGAATCACAGTTATAATGTCTGCGAGTTGCGTATTTGACTTTACTGTATATCATACATTATACATACATACATAATATGTATGTATAAATTGAATGTGGCAAATTATATATATATGTATAAGTACCTAAAAAGTTATATGGTTTTAATTAATTCAAATTATGAAAATATAGAATATTTTTTGATAAAATATAAAATATTATATCATAGTTTTATTTTGAGATGACTTTCCCCCTCAAATTCACGGCCACGGTAGCTGATAAGTATCTTATATAACTATATAGATAATAGAGATAGACAATTGTACGTTATTTTTTAGTTTTTTTTTTTGTGTTATATTACAAACCCATAAGGCGAGTTAATGTTTGTAATAATTTGTCAATTTTTAAGTAACTGCGTGTTAAGAATGATTTTTATATTTTAAAATTACTGCATTATTATTGCGATTTACGTTTTTGTTTTTCCCAAAATTTGACCCGTAGAAATTTTACTGTGATGTGAGTATTTTTTACACGTATATTTTAATAATGTGATTCGAGATTTCAATACGCGTTACCTGTGTAAATGTGCCTCGTAAAAGTTAACACTTCCTTTAACTTCATATGATTTTGTTCGTACATTTTATGAATGCACACTTTAAACGTGACAATTTGCATTCTTATTTGCTATTGGCATCATTCTCTGGACGGAACAACGTGGCAAATATCGTGGGAACGGTAAACAGTATAAAATTTGCATAGTAGAAACGTATAAACCTGGATTTGTAGTGATGGAAAGTTAAGATAATTTAATTCAGTCAATGATGAGTGCGAAAAATAAAATAAAAATGACCCACGGTAACGCGTCATCAATCCGTGTCCTCGGGTCCCTCTTCTATAATGGCCGATTTAAAGATGTCTAACGTTCGTTAGCACACACACACATTTATATATTATTGAACGCCGTATAAATGGTTCAAATGTTTTCTTCGTTTCGGTGAAACTTTATGTCTGGATTTTATCTAAACATAGGAGTTACGAAGCAGTGTGTGTGTTTATGTCGTTAAAAAATTACGGTCACTGATATGGCGCAAAATGCGCGCATTAATAGTGGTTTTTCGACTGTATACCGTCATAATATTATACCTTATACATAAAAAACGTTTCGAGTTCTACACACGTGCTGTGCTGTAGTGTGTAACATACCTACAAATTATAAACGAGGCGTTTGCTGTTATTAAAACGTTTGTACATGCGCAGAAATTTTTGATGGGGTGGGATGTGTAATATTTAAGTAGAATAAACTGCTGGGATAAGTCTCCCAAGTGGGCGTTTATAGTTTTTCCTCTTCTTACATTCGATATCAAAAATGTACACAAATAATAACATTGGTTTTTTATATAACCTGCAGTATAATATGTAATAGGATATTTTCCCGGATATTTTGAAAATAAGGACTTTGAAAAATGTATGTCATTAGAAATGAGTGTTGTCAAATGTTATTAGGTCTAAAACATTCAGTGAATTTTAGAAATAAATAAGTATATTAATTTTAAAATTAATTATTCGTTTAACAGCATTTATAGCAGGTACTTGGTTGTTATTCCCAATTTTTTTATTTTATTTTTATAAATAAAACCATTGATAGCATAGATCCGTTCTCAATGTTCATAAATTATTATTTTGTAGTTGCATTCAAAACTTTAAAAAAACGCCCATGAGTATGTTTATTACCATTTACGTTTCGATTTACATGATAACTTGCACAACAATATTAATATTTATCAAGTCCTATAATTATAACATAAATGTATCGTCTCCGTTTATGTAAAACACAAATCGTAATTTTCGCACACATAATTAATAATATCGATTAAGAATACTATATATTTTATTAATCTAAATAATAAATAGGACACAAAAAAGTTGTTGGTCGAAACTTTTGGACGAGTATTTCCATACGAAAAAGTAAATAAAAATTAAACATTGGAAAAACACTATGACGTCTTTGCTTCACTCAGAATCTAAAATAGAACTATGAAGGGGAATATATCACTTATCCTCGAGGGAGTTTGGGACTTGGACATGTCCATGCGTACAGTGGCGTAGCCAGGAATTTGTATGGGGAGGGCTAAGATTCCATGTTCAACATGTAGAAAAATAAAATTGATTTCTTTGTCTATAACAAGAAAATGCTATTTCAGGTATTTATGTATCACTGCATTTTTCTGTTGTTTATGACGTTGAATAAGTTAAGTACATTATGCTGAAGTCTCCTCTGTGAATTATTTTTCGATTTCAACATTTTTGTTTCTATTATTATTCATACTGAGTATTTTTACAAGTTTTATTATTATTAATTTCTTATTCGGTATAAAATTTCTCATTTTGGAGAAATTAATAGGTGTAGAATATCTTTATGGTTTTGTAAAAAACTGCTAAACAAAAAATTTGAACTACGAAATAATTGAAGGTGATTTACAGACTGTCTTTCTTCAGTGTATTTTAGTTGTCTCTTATAAATACAATACTAAAAACTACAAATTAGTAAAATTAAATTTTATGAAACACTTTTATAATTTTCTTTCTTAGACGTTTTTTTTTTTTAATCATAACTTACTAACAACCTAAGTGCGAACAATATGATATAAATGGCTTAAATCACGATCAATGGAGAGGGCTATAGCCCCCCCCTTGGCTACGCCTCTGCTTGCGTATGTATATAATGCTTAATGTTTTTTTATACAACTTATATGGTTAATATTATATTATAATTGTTTTAACTTTCTGATGATTCCCAAGTACCTACCTACCTACGCATATAATATTATATACCTCATGTATATCATATTTACGCACACTCGTCTATATTTTTTTTACTTGTATGTCTAGCCAATAACTTCATTATGATTACAGGAGAAAACCGCAGACAAGTCGAGGCATTTAACAGAAGACGTTTTATGTGAGAACAAAAGTTTACACTTTCGTGAAATGTACGAACTCCAATTCGTCAAGGTACGCAAACAAACTGCATCGGTATATGTTTACCGTTATAAATAATACACTTTTTTGAACAATTTACTGTCCGTCTTTAACGTAGAAAATATTATTATAATATTGTACATAAAAAGTTTATGCCGTGTATATCTACTACGTGTATATTGGCATTGTATATTATAATATAGATCAATGATTCCCAAACTTCTTAAACCACGGAGCCTTTTTTTAAGCGTTATTTTCTCGCGGAGTCCCAAAAAGTATTTAATGTTAAGTTTCATTTGCCTCTGTTCTAAAATACATAATATTATAGTGAATCACCCACCTATGAATGGACTTTGAGGCTTTGAGCGTTGTTATCAAGGATGCTCACCCCTTTTTTAAGCATAAAAATGGAAATATTTGGGTTTTTTTTCGGAATGTTCAAGTCACTATATAAAAACAATGTTTTCCATAACTTTTTTTTTATAATGTCACCTTAAGGATGATATTGTGGCATAACGAACATATTATATTATTAAATTTTTATGGTAGAAGCCCTTGTGAAACAGCTGCGGAGCCCTACGAGCTCCCCGGAACACAGTTTGGGAACCGCTGATATAGATTATTATTGTTAGCATAAGGGCTTTTCAGTACAGTATACTCACGCGATGGGCTCCGTCAATGACTGTGTTCTAAATTGATGAAAAGCACATATTTTAACTGTGTATATTATAATAATAAAGGCATAGAATTGCCTAATTGGTACTTACGGATTTTTAAAGTAATTGTATGCGTGTACACATATATCTGACCAATTTCTTTAATTATTTCAGAAATCAGACCAATCGTAGATAATACAATATACTTGAATCTTTATTGTTATTACAATTTTAAAATTGATCCGAGTTTGAGTACATGAATAAGTATTTATTTTTTTGTAACTGGTCATAAGAATAAACTTATTTTAATAATACTACTAGGGTATATATAATGTTTTATATTATATTATAAATTATTATTATAATTATGATATATGAAATTCGATAAAAAATTTTATTCACTTGTAATAATTGATTGGTAAAAAATGTAATCGTGGTCTTATGTGTATGAATTAATTTTTCGACTATTCTTGATTTAATGTTAAACCATATTTTTATTCGTGAAAAATAATCAAAGTTTCATTCATGATAAATTACAGTTGATTCAGTTATAAACGCATAATAGCAATTATTATTATTATTAATTGTATAACGGGCTCGGATATCGTGTGTTTACGTGACATTTGTAAGTCATAATGAGACTTTCAAATATTAAAAAATATATATATATGTAAATAATATGTACTTTTTTACTGAAATGATATATAGTTTTGAAATCTAGTCTTGTAACACATATTATCGTTGTAAGAACTCTTATTATTCATGACTTAAAATATATTTACATAAGAGAATAATATTGTAATACTTACTAAAATTGTGTTTATCGAAATCGTGAATATAATTATGTTTCTGACAATATCCTAGAAAGTATACTGTTGAATATGAATTTCGAATTATATCCATTTTGAAGCCCGTAGCAACACACAATGGGCATTTCAAAGCCAACATGCAGCGTGTCATGCCTGCGTGTATAATGTGTAGTGAATAATTTCAATAAACATATTTTATCACACACACAAAAAAAAAAAATAACTATTTGCCAATATAAAGTATTGCAGTATATCCATTCATACAATAAAAGTAAAATATTAATTATCCACGTAATAAACGGGTTTAGTGTATTTTAATGTGAATATTTACTATCGTATTTTAGGCGTACCGTATAAACTATAGATCAATGAAGTTTATTGTTACACTTCACTATTACAGTAGTGAATCATTTTTAAATTTGTGTAATAATAAAATATACATGTCAATCAGTCCGATTTGTACCCGAGTTAAAAATGTAATTCATGCAATGTTTTCCATGGTTAATATGATTTGTTATTCTCTGGATTCTGCTCCAGACGTGAAGAACGAACTTTTATATTTCGAAAAGTGATCCGAAATTATCAATTTTTATTTTATTCTGTAGTCGATTGCAAGTCGAAAAAAATTTGTATTTGGTTGGGTAAATGGTAAATTTTTGATTTTCATTATGTAGTAGGTACCTAAGAGGGGCTTTGAATGTTCACTCCCCTTTTAGATAATAGTTACTGCTTAATATTTGTATACAATTTAAGTATTTATAGTTATAATAAACATTTGCCAAGTTTTTTTTCATAAATAATCCATTGTTTATCTATTTAGTATTCTAGATAAGATCTATAATGGTCCATGATCAATGATGTTTTTTTTATGGATACTCTTATGTAATTTTTACGCTGAGTACAATAGTATGAATTAAAATGCTCGCGCAGCAATAGTTTTATAATTATTCTATTTTGAAAATTCAATATTTTCGGGTATTTTATTAAATACCTATTATTTCAACTATTTCCAACGCTGTTCTTTATAGTCCAGTGGTTTAGTTAAAACTGTGAGATGCGATGGTTCCGGGTTCAAACCTTATCTTGTATACTTATTTTTTTTTGCATTTTTTCCTACCTTGACTGACCAGAGGTGAGATTTATGATTATAATTAGAGTCGCTTTATTATTTTATTATGATGTTTATATTTCATTGTAATTTGAAATTATTTATGTAATATATGAAAAATCTATTTTCATTTTTCGTTAATGTTGTGTGTAACAAGATAAATTTTAGTTCCAAATTAAAGTTCAGTGCGTGTATCAGTATAATAAGTTAGATCAGTGTACAATCACGTGAAAATAAATTAATATTGTTACTCTGGTCAAATTTTAATCACTTGGTAGTACTAGCTGCTGTTATTACGTTAATTACTAAATATGATACATACGTTAATAATGAATTGGACGTGGGGATTATTCTGTTATTAAAAAACAACAATTATTGTTAAACATACTGACAATTGCTATTTAATTGTTTTATCGAAGAAATGATTTATCCGTTTCTTTAAAATTCAAGAGCGCCCGCCAAGAGTATCACATCCGAGGTGCGCGAAGAATACCTATGGTATATTACGAAGTATGTTCATTATAATAAATTGATTGTTTACACCACCAGTTGATACTTTGTAAGTGTGTAATAAAAATATTAAACGAGCGTCCGCTCACGAGAAGTCGCGCGGTAAACCTTATATTATTATGAACACGTTATATTATACATACCTATCTGTATATATTATAATATTAACTCGTATACATATTGTAATATATATATATATATACACTTATATGAAATACGTGACGATGTCTATAATAATTCATTTGGATATGTCATCGTGGCCCTCCCCCAAAGCCGCTGCTCTCGCCGCGTCACATTAAAAGCGGTTAGATCGTAATTATTCCGCGTCTTTGACTCTGATTGTTGCGCCCGTCGTCGTCTGTGGGGCGATACAACACATATACGTTGAGTCGTATCGATATTGTATTGTGTCCGGTTTACAGATTATTATAAAAGAATATTATAATATAATACAAACGGCACAAATAATAAGTCGAGAAGAACGTTTATACCACTGGGAGACGCGCGCCAGCACTCCGCGTTAGATACTGTGGGACAAACGTTGCCATCTGCTCTTTTGCATGTCGAACGTATCGCCTATATTATGTACACTTATATATTTGTATGATGCATTTGGTCGCATGCCAAAAAAAAAGAACAAAAAAAAAAAAACGAGCAAATAAGTACACAAAAACGACCGTGACGATTCCCGGGGCAGTTCTTTAAAAATCTCGACGACTCTCCCGTGTGTTATATTCTGTGAACGCGCGCCGCGCCTCATTGTCACGCGCATATTCGTGGTGACGTCGATTTATATATAATATATACAATAATAATAAAATACGGGAAACACGCGGACTCCCGGTGTAAACATGCATATACATTATGTACACAAAACTGTTGTGGATGATACAGGGTGATTTTTCAACTTTGTGTCATGTGAAAATTCCGAATTTTTCTGTGTACAACTTTTCGTACAGAAATACTTGTCCAAAAGTTTCGATCAATAATTTTTTGAAACTGGATTTGCCTCTAGATTGTACTTTAGAGAGGTCATTTTTTGAATTTCTCAATTCTTCAATTTTTATTTTTTTTTGGAAAAAACTACCCAAAATTTGACAAAAACGACTCGGAAACCATCATTTTTTGATCCGAATTTTATGAAAATTTAAACATAGATAGAAAATAATATAAGGAAAATTTTGAAAATGTGAAAAAAACTTTTGGACATTTTTTTAACATTTTTTTTCTCATTTATTTTTTATGTTATTAACTTCCCTCGTTTAGAATTGTTTTATTGAAGAAATGATTTATCGTTTCTTTAAAATTAAATACACCCGTCAAGAGTATCCCACCCATCGTGCGAAGTATGTCCGGCTTTTTATTCTTTTTATATGCGTGAATCATTTGGTTTTAACCTCGGTTTTAACTGATTTAATTTTCTGAATTCCAATTTTTATTGAATATTTTAATATTTAATTTTCTCATTTTTGATTATATATAGTCAATTTAGTGGTCTTACAGTTTTGCAGCAGACTGCAATTTATGCTTTTCCACTGTACTACTTTAAACTATTTAAAAGGGTAATTTCTCTTACAATTGGTTTAAAAAAAAAAAATTTAAATATCAACTCGTTAAAAAAATATTATTTTTCAGAAATTTATGTTAAAAATAGTTGTCACCGTTAAAGAACACTAAACAATTAAATTTCTACTCATTATGATAATATGTAGTTATACAAAGTTAAAAAGTCGGACATACATACTTCGCACCATAGGCATTCCTCGCTCCTCGGGTGGGATATTCTTAGTAGGTGTACAGAATTTTAAAGAAACAATAAATCATTTCTTCAATAAAACAATTCTGAGCGGAGCTTCAGATAATATATAATTATTGATTAGATATGTTTAATAAATAACAAATGTTATTTAATAGCGTTGGGTGAGTAGTGTTTTTTTTTATACAACATTTTTCGTGAGTAAGATTATACTAAATTTTCAAGTCTTAGTATCAAAAATGAAAAATTTTATTATATAAAAACTAACAAAAATGATAAATTTCCAACATTTTCAAAATGCTGTACTTAACTCAAAATTGATCAAATTTTTTTGAAATTTTTATGAAATATTTCCATGATCATTTTTAGTAGTTCGTGAAAGTTTTAAGTTCTAGCTACATTATTTTTGAAGTAATGTGATAAAACAATTTTCAATTTTATGAAAATTTCAGTAATATTATATTTTGCCATTTTTTGTCAATTTTTTTTATAGATTTTCCACGTTTTTGAAAAAGGTATTGAGAAATTTGAAAAATAACCTCCTAAAAGTACTATCTGGGTATCTAAGTTACTGATCGAAACAAGTATTTTTACGCGAAAAAGTGTTAACAGAAGGAGAAAAAAAAAATAAACATCATTGTAAAAACATAAGATTCTTTGCTTCATTCGGAATCCAAAACGAGGAAGCGTACTCACAAAAAAAATCACCCTGTATGCGGTTTTATTGGTGAAAAAAAAAAAAAAGTCAAAAAGCCACTCGTCTCGTCCGCACCCCCCGTCACTAAATATAATATAGTATAATAATAATAAGTGCCTGCCTACCTATACCTGTGTATATGTGTGTGTGTGTGTGTGTATATTATAGCCGCAGCTGATAATACGCGCGCTATGTCCGAAACGGATTTTATACGTTTTTAATACACTCACACACGCGTGACGTCTAGTATATAATATAATATACGCAGCGGATACACACAATTCGCACGCCCCCTATTCCGCCCATGACGACGTGTATACGAATGTTATACACATATGCATAGTAGTAATAATAATAATATGTGCACAATGATGCATCGGTAATAGTTTGTGGTTAACACACACACACACACACACACATATATATATGTATATACGATGTAAGTATATGAACATAATGTGCGTACGAGTAGAGGGATACAAAAAAAAAAAAAAAAAAATGAAAATACATATTATTATTATTATTATATTATACGCACAACAATCGTTTGCCAAAACACTGCTGCATCGACCCTCCCTAGGCGCTCGCGTACGTAAAAACACACACACACACACACACATATATATATATATATATAATGTAAAATATTATATCGGGGCGGTATATTGTACGAGGTGTGTGTGTAGTGGTTTTTGAAGTCTGGGGCGCCGAGTTTTGATTTAATATAAAACCGCTACACGCGCGTTACGACCACAAACCGAACATTCGGACGATGACTTGTGCTACAATACTAGTATATAATATAATATAGTGCGCTCGTGTGCTAGTCTATAGAATTTTGTAAATATAATAACGTCTGCGACTACATACAAAT
Source organism: Stegophylla sp. TES_Ste_2020 (assembly GCA_025469315.1). Classification (NCBI taxonomy): domain Eukaryota; kingdom Metazoa; phylum Arthropoda; class Insecta; order Hemiptera; family Aphididae; genus Stegophylla; species Stegophylla sp. TES_Ste_2020. The sequence continues at coordinate 5,525 of JAIPRM010007701.1, read as the reverse complement.
ACATATGTATAATATGTGGTGTACGCAATGAGGTCAACGTGTTGTGTTATTATTATTATTATTATTTTCATATTATGCGTACTTACGCGCGCGCGTGTGTGTGTGTGTGTGTGTGTGTGTGTGTGTGTTTGAGATGGCTGTGTACATACACGATGCCTGCAGAGGGTCGTGTCTCACTATGTATGTATTTACGCGAGGGAAGTTCAGGAGGAAGTAGAATTTCGGGGGAACCGTTGGTCCTGTGTGATCCCTAGAGACCATTTAAAAGAGGAGTCTAATCGTCATTTTTCAAATTTCTACCTATAACCTTTGAAAAAACTGTATTTAATAAAATCACACGTCGTAATGAAGTGATAACTAAATGTACATTAAGTTGTGATTTCGCTTAAAATACGACTTCGCAAGAATACTCGTTTCATTAGTGATTTAAATGTCTAAAAAGACATATTCTAAAAATGTTTTCGAGCATTTAAAAGTTCTATGATACCAAAACTCAATGTTTGCAGAACAACGGTGTCAAAACTTGAGATTTACCATACGAACAAGCGTAAAATGTGACACAAAATTGATATATAAAAATAAATAAATAAAATACTAAAATTAACTTTTGTTCTTTCTCATAATAATAGTCCAAATTATATCCTTTTATATTTTAGTATGGCTTTTTAAATTCGTATTTTTGTTTTGTAAAAAAAAACTGCATGTATTTTTTTTTTTGATAAGAGTGACATCTGACAAATATCTAGTACTGGCCTCTAAGTTTAACACACTTTACTCGAGTTTATGTTTTCTGTGATTACGACCGCATGTGATGTTAAACCGTCAAAATATAATAATGCACCTACGTATAATTTTATAATGTACTTTTATTTGACATCTTTTTTGGAGTGGTTCCAAGACGTAACATATAGTAGCACAACTCTTTTCCAATCAGCGCTCGAGGTTTACGTACGTCTTTAGCAGGGACGTAGTCAAAGGGGGGGGTGTATAAGGTCTGGATTTCTCTAAAATATCTTGGAATATATTTTTTTGTACTTGTATACCTAGTAATTAATTGTATGCTATAGAACAAATAAGTTTTAAGTTTTGATTCAAAATTCGAAGGTGGGGGTGGCAGCGTTTCCTCAGAGCCCCCAAAATCAAATGAGAATAATTTGAAAATCTTTGAGATACAAACTACAAACGACGAGACTTGAGGTACAATCAGGTATAAACGATTGGCATAGATTTTGAATCAAAATTTAAAGGTAAGGGTGCGGGAGAAATGGACCTTAAGTGATGTCTTTATTCGAAGTTCTCAATAATTTTTCAAAAAACGAGAAAAACCTGTAGAAAATTTAATAAAAATAACATGCCATAAATGAGATTTTCATAAAATTGATTTTATTAATATTGTTACTACTTCGAAACTAGCTAAAACCATAATTTGAAATTTTTACCCAATGCATATCGTCAACAACAGTGTAATATAAAAATTTGACAAATAAAACTAGGAAACGATCCTTTTTGATCCAAATTGTATCAAAATTTAAACATAGGTCAACAATTGATGTGAAAAATATTTTGGCGCAAGAAAATTTTGAAAATTTGAAAAAAATTGTTGGATATTTTTTCTAACACTTTTTTTTCATTAATTTTTTTTCCTTTTCTTTATTTATTAAATAAAAAAAGTAAAGTAAAATAATGTAAATTGTATAATAAAGCAAAGATAAGTGAAATATAGACAAGAAAACCGGACATATTTCACCCCACGTGTGTTCGTCGTTCTTCGGGTCAGATGTTCTTGGTGAGTGTGTTGAAAATGACGACTAGTTTTATTATTAACTTCCTTCGATCAGAATTGTATTGTTGAAGAAATGATTTAACATTTCTTGAATAATACCGTATAAAGAACAAAAATAGTCATAATTTTCAACACACTCACCAAGAATATCTGACCAGAGGAGAGCGAAAAATACCCGTGATGTGAAGTAGGTATATCCAGCTTTCTTGTCTATAATTTTTTTTAAACATTAAAGCCGGCAAACGTTTTATTTCACTAATTTAATTTATATTAACGCCGATCGGCCGATCTGTGTTCAAAGTTTCACAAACCTTAGTTTCGTACGCATTTTTGGGTTAGAACATCAATGCAACTGTTTTTTTACAATTAAAAAATCGTTAAATGTCTATCTAAATCTGATGATTAATATTTACATACATGAAAAATGTTCGACCCCCGTGCGAATTCGTGATTAATCCAGCGCAACCCATATTGTTAAAATTTAAAATTTTTGTAGTGGTACATTTGAAGGATACCGCATGTCCGTGTCTAGCAGTGCCAGTTCGTTAGTTTGTCTATGGGTTTGCAGTGAAGTTATTATTGTAAAGGACTTATGAGAGGACGGTCGTATAAAACAATGAACGTGTGCGAACAAAACAATTTTAGGCCACGGCGTAAACAAGACATCGACCTACCTATGTAATTATTATTTGTACGTATAATGTTTGTGTGGCAGCGTAAAACATCGGACGCGATGCGGCGAATGAGGTTCCGGTCATAGCTAGAGGTGTTTAATAACGCAATAATATGTCGCGTTATTATTGTTATTATTATTATTATTACTGTGATGTACGGCGTGACGACGAAATGCGGCGTGTGCGTGATGGGCGTCGTCCTCGTGGCCACGGCGCGGCGAAGACAATGACGGCCATATTGTTTTATTTACCCGCAAATGGTGGGGAAATGTGAATACTTGTGTGACTGGCTTGTAAATAATAATAATAAAACGGAAGGGATCCGGCCGGAGGGTAGACGACGACGACGACGACTACTACTATGACACGGAAAAATGTGTAATACACGGTCGAAAGAACCGGTGTGAAAACAACGGTAATAATAATAATAATAATAATTATTTTTGTCGTCGAGTGCTCCCCGTTGAAAAGACTCGATATCATATATATATATATATAATTCAGTCGTGACGATTGGATTTTTGTCGATAGAACGGCGGAAGAGTGGAAGGAAAACGGTGGCGGTGACCTGTCACCCGGACGGGATCCGTGACTGTTGCTACTACTAACTGCTGCTGCTGCTGCTGCTGTTTGTACGGGGACGACGGCGGGATATGAGTCCGTGAAAGGGGCAATCGTTTCTCACACGTCACGGCACTCGCTCCCCCCCCCTTCTCGGAGTAATGTCTGTACTGCGACGACCCCGCCACCACCGGCAGTCACACGCGTATTTTTCACAGCGACGTCGTGGTGGTGGTGAAACGTTACTTGTCCGCCGCGGCGTCTGTGTTCGTTCGGACGAATTTTTCAAAATCACGCATTCAATTGAGCAAAATTTATATCGACACCTATATTGTTTTTTAAATTTAGGGTAGGTTAAAACACGTTAGAAAAAAAAAAAAAACTTCATTAGTGACCAGTGGTCAGGCACACTAACTACGTCATAACCAATGATATTACAAAAATTCTTTAAATCTATTTCATCTGTCAATATTATGAAACTGAAGTATTAAAAAGTTTTTTTTTTTTATATATAATTAATTATATACTACTAGTTGCGGTTAAAATCAATTGAAAAATACATACTAGTTCCGGTTATGTGACAACAAAGAAATTTACTAGTAGCGATCACTCAATTTTTGGGTGACCTACTAATTTATTGCGGTCACTTAAATCCATAGCGTACAACTATAAAAATAATATTAAGTAGCTGTTATACGTAATAAAATACAATTTTTAATTCACGGTTTTTTTAATATACGTTAAAATCAAAACTTTTAATTTTTCACGAAGCATCTTATTATGAGAACACACTGTGATCTCAAAGGCTTAGGTTTACTAAAATACATTATTTGGAACTACGATTGGAGTACCTACTGAGGATATAATTTTATTGATATTCGGTACCGCAAATATGTTATGGAGAAAGGATTTTATAAAATTGAACACTTAAGGGGGTTAAAACGGTAAAAGTGGGATACGTTATTTCTTAGTCGGAATTTTTTGAAAACTTAACATAATGAATATCAATTCCCTTACTACCCAAAATTCAACCCCTACGGAGATCAAAGGGATACAATTTTAAAACGTTATATTTTGGTTGAATTTTTCTGTAAGGGGTTAAAAAAGAATTTTAAAGAAATGATAAATAATTTCTTCAATAAGACGATTCTAAACGAAAGGAATTAATAATATAAAGAATAATAATATTCGTCATTTTTCAATACACCTATCAATTATCTGACCCGAAGAGCGAAGAATATTCGTAGTGCGGAATATGTCCGGCTTTCTTGTTTAAACTTTACTTTACTTTACTTAACTTTAATTTACTTTACTTCACTTTTTTTTATTTAATAAATAAAGAATAGGAAAAGAGTTTAATGAGAAAAATAGTGTTTGAAAAATGTCCAAATTTTTTTTCACGTTATCAAAATTTTCTTGCGCCAAAATGTTTCTCATATTATTGCCTATCTATGTTTAAATTTTCATAGAGTGGATCAAAAAATGGTGGTTTCCGAGTCTTTTTTCGTCAGATTTTGTGTAGTTTTTACGATGATCTAAATATTCTAAATAAATCAAATGAAAAAATGTAGATTAAATAAAAAAAGCCGGACATACTTCGCACGATGGGTGTACTTCGCTCGTCGATTCTGAACGAAGAAAGTTAATAATATAAAAAATAAACCTGAAAAAAAATGTCCAAATTTTTTTTTCACATTTCCAAAATTTTCTTGCGCCTGAATATTTCTTATATTATTTTCTATTTACGTTTAAATTTTCATATAGTTCGGATCAAAAAATGATGGTTTCCTAGTCATTTTTGTCAAATTTTGGGTAGTTTTTTCTAAAAAAAAAAAAAAAATTGAAGAATTGAAAAATTTAAAAAATGACCTCTCTAAAGTACCATGTAGAGACAAATACGGTTTCGAAAAGTTATTGATCGAAACTTTTGGACAAGTATTTCCATACGAAAAGTTGTACACAGAAAAAATAGTAATAAAAAAAAATAAACATCATTGTAAAAACACTAGCTTCTTCACTTCGTTTAGAACAGCGGTCCTTAACCATAGGGTCGTGACCCAATTTTGGCTCGCGAATAATTTTGAATGGGTCGCTAAAAATTTTTAATAATAATAATAATATATATAATAATAAAATATTAATAATAATATTAATTTTTGACTATCAATGTAAAATAATTTTAAAAACGGTTAATGAAACTCTTTAGTAAATTATTTGATAAATAAGCTTATAATTATCATTTTGGACGTTGGTTTTAAATATATATAAATAAATACACGAAGAGTAATCGGTTTTAGGTTCTGAACGAAGTGAAGAAGCTAAGTGTTTTTACAATGGTGTTTATTTTTTTTTTTTGTGTACAACTTTTTGTATAGAAATACTTGTCAAAAAGTTTCGATCAATAACTTTTTGAAACCCGATTCGTCTCTAGATTGTACTTTAGAGAGGTCATTTTTTGAATTTCTCAATTCTTCAATGTTTTTTTTTTGGAAAAAACTACCCAAAAT
>JAIPRM010007700.1:0-16845 GCA_025469315.1 Stegophylla sp. TES_Ste_2020 | reverse complement strand
CTCTCTAAAGTACCATCTGGGTATGATTCCGGTTCTATAGAGATATTGATCGAAACTTTTGGTCCAGTATTTCTATACGAAAAAGTGTTTACAGTAAGAGAAAAAAGAAAAAAAGAAAAAATAAACATCATTGTAAAATCATAAGCTTCTTCACTTCGTTCAGAATCTAAAAAGAAGCTATAGTGTTTTTACAATGATGTTTATTTTTTTTTTTTTTGTAATATTTTTATTGATTAGATTATTTGTTCAAAAGTATCAATCAGCAACTTTTTGAAACTAGATTTGGTTCTAGTCGGTACTTTAAAGAGGTCATTTTTTGAATTTCACAATTCTTAATTTTTTTTTTTTTAAGGGAGAGGAACTACCTAAAATTTGAGAAAAAAAAATTCGGAAATCATAATTTTTTGATTCAAACTTTATGAAAATGTATACATAGATAGCAATAATATGATAAAAATTTTGGTACAAGAAAATGTAAAAAAAAAACTTGGAAATTTTTTAAATATTTTTTTCTCATTAAATTGTTTTTCCTTTCTTTATTTATTAGATAAAAACAAGTAAAGTAAAGTAAAGTATGGTTAAGAAAGCCACAATATACTTCGCACCACGAATATTCTTTACTCTTTGGGTCAGATACTCTTAGTGGGTGTGTTGAAAATGACGATTATTATATTGTTCTTTATTCTTTCTTCGTACAGAATCGCGTTATTGAATTTAACTAACATATCCACCAAGAGTATCTGACCCGAGGAGCGAAGGATATCCTTAATACGAAGTATGTCCGATTTTCTTAGAGTATCTATAGCTCAGCCATTAAATATTAGATTCATTTAAGCTTTCCGTAATGTCATTCTATGCTTGATGACTAGTGTACCGTGGGCCATGACTAATGACATCTTACGTATAACCTTCATGTGCCAACAGTTAGTGAAATTCCATCAACAAATTACAAACGTTTCTGTATGCAATTATAATAAATAAAACACTGGCCACCGAGCGCTTCATGTAACTCACCAGTCATAGGCATAATAGATAACCTTATAAGTTATAATAGAAATGTAGAAAAAAATATATTCAGCTGAAAATTATTTGCATTAGAATATAATACGTGTAAAAGACTTGTATTTTAAACATCACTTCCACGTTAAAAGTTTATAAAAACATATTCACAATTAGTTTATTCATATTAAATGGTGCATTATACATATATTTGAATGCAATGATACCTCAATGCGTAAAGTAGAAGGTTTCACGAAAATTGAAATGAACTGCTGTTTATTTCGTGCAAAAAGACCGCAATTATATGCATTTAACATTGTTAAATATGCATACAAATAAGAAAATTCAAAATAAACAAGAAAAAGTTACAAAATATGCAGAGTAAATTTGATATTTTTATAAATTTTTTTTATTGTATTTTGAAATTTTTAAGTGTAAATTAATAATTACTCATATTATACTATTTGTAAACAAAAAGTACCATGGGTATTTTTTATTACTCGAGTCCAATACTCTTGGTGGGTGTGTTAAATTTTAAAGAAACAAAATAAAATTTTTTAATTATATGATTCTGAGCGAAGTATGTTAAAATATGAAGAACAATAATAGTCAACATTCTCAACACACCCACTAAGAGTATCTGATCCGAGGAGTGAAGGATACCTCTGGTGTGAAGTATGTTCGGCTTTTTCGTCTATACTTTACTTCACTTATCTTTGCTTTTCTTCAGTGTTTCTGAGTCTTTTTTGTTAAATTTTTGGTGGTTTTTTTCAGATTTTGAGAAATGAATTGAGAATTAAAAAAAACATCTTCTTTAAAGTACCATTTAGAGGAAAATTAGGTTTCAAAAAGTTGTTGGTTGAAACTTTTGGACAAGTATTTTTATAAGAAAACGTGTACACATAAAAAAAAAAAAAAATAAGTAAAAAAAAAAATGAATATCATTATAAAAACAATAGTTTCTTCGCTTCGCTCAGAATCTAAAATTACGACAAATGTAGTATGTCTACTGAAAAATAATGAGGTACCAAAATGTGTTCCATGTTTAATTCTGTAAAGCTATGGCGACGTAAGAATGTATTTGTACGATGAAAAATTTGATACAAAATCAATACTGTTTATTAGTATGTATTTCAAACAGACAAATCGTTAAAACTAATACTTTTATTTTGTAATATTTTTTAAATTTCTTTTAAAACCATTAATCTTTTCTTGTTATCAGAAATATACTTTATACTTTTAGTTTTAGTTATTGTACTATTTTCGTTAGTAGAACTTTTCACTTGTTTTAAAAATTTCAGTGAGTCTCCAAGTGAAAAATAATTAGGAGTTTTAAGCTTTTTGATATTTATAACGATACGTGAAAACTTTGTTTTAGTGATATTTAAAAAAAAAAATAAATATTTTAGTGACTAAATATTCTTTGAAACGTAAAATATTTAGTATAATATAAACGTAATAATTTGTTATTTTTTTGCTCATCACCACTTTGGGTCGTTAGTCGTGTTTTTTCCGTTAGTTGTACTTTTTTACTCGCTTCTGATAATAGTGACCTGTTATTTCATATTTGTAGTGACCAAATATACAAAAAGTGTGCGAAATCATACTGAACACGGAATAACGTTAGTATGTGTAAAAATATTTAGTATACAATTTTGTTATTTAGTCAATCGATTAATATTTACGGAAACTCATAAACTACATGTTTATGATGTTGAAAATAGCAATATAAATTTTATACAAAATCCGGTTTTTTAGTTATTAAGAATTCTTCTAGTACACAGATTTATACATTTTCTCAAAGTTACAAGGATTGTAAACTATGTGAAATTTTTATGTTTACGTATTATTACGTATTTACGTATATTATTAGTATCAGTATGAATAAAAATATTTAAATAAATATTGTTTCAAGTGATTCAACACTAATTATCGACATTAGTTTTGCTCTTTTGTCCTCACAAATTAAATTTTTACATTAATATTTTCAAAATCGTGTGTAAATATAATTGCGTAAAGAACGATTCAATTAAATTTCTTTTAAGATAGGTATAGGTTTAATTATTTATTCCATTAACACTAGTAGCAAAATATTTACTAAATAATTAATCAATACATGTATAGTACATAGCACTGGAGCAGTCGACTTCTATTGGTGACGATCGACCGTGAAAATGATTTTCTTTTGAAAATCAACTACTGACACATTTATTAAGTGTTGATCTTTATAATTCCTAATCTATAATTAATATTATAAAGTTGAAGAGTTCGTTTAGTTGATCCACTAGTATCAGGAACTACTGGTTAAAATTGAAAAAATATTTTCTTGTTGTATAGTCCATTTATCGAGGAAGGCTATAGGCTATATGACATCACGCTACGACCAATAGGAATGGAGCATCAATAAAAAATGTTGAAAAACGAAAAAAATTATTGTCATGATTGTGATTGTCGAGTGTTGCTAAGTAACCATATATATATATATATATATATATATATGTATTAAGATGTCCGTGTTTGTGTGTAAAGGTTGGGAAACACTACTAGGATAAATGATTGAAGAAATTTTTGAGTTTATGTAATTTAAGTTTTTAAGTAATAACGAAATAATCAAAGTTACGGATAAAATTATTTTTCGTGAAAAATAATCAGTTTTGTTAACATTCTAGCTTTAAGAAGCATTATTGCTTATGAAGAAAAGTTCACCGAGCACCGAACCCCCCCATGTTTATAAAAGTTTGAAAGTAAGTAGAAGAATATGTGGTGAATCATTTTGCAAAAAACAATATTATTACCGGAAATAAAATTAAACTTTTATCATAAAAATTGTGTAAATATACATAAAAAAATAAAATAAAAATGTAAATTCCGCCATTGTATATAACAAGTACGTGTATTTGAACTTTACATTAACAGACTTTTACCTTGTAGTTGTATGTCGTATATAACTACATAATTATGGTTTATTGTTCATTAATATTAAAGAAAATATAGATAAACATAAGTATGCCAAAAGACGGGTGTATAATATGAAAACTTCACCGATTGATGTTAATCACCTATGTGAGAATTCCACCGGTCACGTATGGTTAGAAAAGAAGGTAATAATATACAAACTCCACTGATTTAATAATTTTCATTATTATTAGATTTCATCGTTTTATTTAATTTCAACATTTATCCAAAAGAGTATACAGCCCGTTGAGTGAAGAATATCCGCTTTGTATGTACCGATTTTTTCGTTTCTGTCACCATATACTTGATTGAAAATCAAGAAAGTAAAATAATGATTACGAATTACGTTAAAACTAGAACCTAAATTAATAAATCTATTTATTATTTAAATAGTTCGATTGTATTGTATTGTTCCTATTGGTTCTTTCGGCGGATTACGATATGGATTAGAACAGAAAAAAAAAAAAAAAAAAGAAACTAGGTAGATAGTAAGAATGGGCACTCCCGATCCGGTGGACGGCGGCGGCGGTGTGTCCGCAGCCCCCCGGAAGTCCTTGTACGACGACATAACCGGTCGCGTGCTGTAGACTCTCGATAATATACACGTGAAAACGATCCACGCGTACTCGATTAAAGGGGAAATGCAATTATTTATTATTATTATTATTATTCACTCGGGGACACATCCCGTTCGCGTTTACGTGTCTTTTTCGCAGCGGGATTGTGCCTGGCCATGTTGTGTGACGTAATTAGATCTGGACCCGGGGGGCAACGTCGAAAGTGGTCGTTTAGCAGCGATATTGGCGGTACTTTTACCCAAACCGGAGGCGTGTTCGCGTCTGCAGGCCGATAATAATAACGTATATTGCTGTTTTACCAGCGACACCCCAGGACTCTTGGGCCAGGAGTAAAAGAGAATATGTTATTATAATGATATTGGGCACCGTAATAGCATAGTAATAATACGACGACGACGATGAAATGTATAATATATTATAACGAAAATGACGGCATAATAATCATATTATTATGGCGGCAAAGCGATGCGCATAGGCTTTGCGGAAGAGAAGAAACGATTTAAAGGAGAAAAAAAAAATAAACGACCGGACCGTAGTCGCGTCGTCAAACCGGAACGAACCGGAACGTCGTGTTTCGAGCGCGCGCTCGGGTGGACACACAGCAGACGTTCGCGTGCAACGCACTGCGTTATTGTCACCGCCGGCGTGCAACGGTGCGCGTGGTTTGTGGAGGACAAGTTCATCGGCTGCCGGGTGCCAAGGGTAACAAACGTATCAGTGGCGGCGGCGGCGTCAGTGGTGACAGTGGCGACGGCGGAAAGTAAAAGTCCGCGCGTGTACGGGGGGACCGATGCGAAAGGAGCGGGGAACACTCGTACGCCTCCCTCGCGCGCGCCGCCGCCGCCTGGAATATAACGTATAAAACGATGCGCGCCGATCGGTGTGCGACTCGTACAATTACTGGACCCCGACCGAGAGCACACACGATAAGCGACGAGGGACTTCAACGCACGTCGTCACTTCTTACAGATCTATCGCTAAATCATCGATCGCGGAAGCGAGCCGACGCATTTTTTCCCGCCGCCGCCCGGGATCCATATTTGACACGCGGCATTCGCGGATCACTGCAACATGTTGCTGAAGTTCACGCCGGTAAGTCAATCACCGTATTATCATTTCGCATGATATTCTATCGGTTATTATTACGACGCGTCGTCGCGACGACGTACAGAAAATAAAAACCGTGTTTGATGTTTGATTTGGAAAATGTAATTTAATCGATTAAAATGCGCGCGCAGTCAAGCGTGCACTCAAATTATGGATATAAAGTGTTCTCGTCCGACGATTGTTGGAATTTTTGATGCGTTTGAAAATGTTTCATAAATTCGTGTGATGTGTGTTTTTATTTTTATATTTGAATACACGTTGTGTTTTGAATAAGAACTACCTACTTAAATACAAAACAATTTTATAGTTTTGAAATAAATATTTTAATTTTTTTTTTAATTCATATTAAATTTACATTTTTTGTATTAATACAATCAATTATATTTATTTAAGTATATAACTTAAAATATGTATGAATCAATTGATTAAAAAAACACTTAGGTATAATAATTCTATATATGAAATGAAATTTAGTGAATATTTATCATTTTTTTGTCTCATTAGATTTCAGTATTGTAAATCTTTTTGATTATATGCAATACAAAACGTTAAAACATTTTTTTTTCGGTACATTGAAGATAATTATAGAATGCTATTCATTTCATTTAATCAATAGTAGTTAGCATTTAATTGCTTTAGATGTATATCTAATCAATATTTATAAATTTATTTTTTATATTAAATTTCATTATTTATCTTAATTTTATTATTATTGGTAAAAATAAAAATAAACAATGGCAATGAATTCTCGATAACGTAAGTTTTCGCTTTTATTTAGAGTACTTAAAATTGAATATTCTATATGTTTTAATAAAAATATGGGTATGCTGTTAATTATTAAATATTAAATAGACGTTTAAACTATTTTCATATTTTGAAAGTTTTGTCAACAAAGTTTGTTTATTTAAATGTGTAAATAGTTTTAAAAACAAAAGAACAAATTAATACCATATCAAAATTCTTCTATTGTCCTAATATAAATACTTATTCAACTTAAAAAAGTTAATAAATAAATGTAACGGTAATAACTCTTTTTTATGATAAATAAGTTTTTAAATATTCAAAATATTTTTAGGTTCTCATTACTCAAAAATTATTTGAAATGACTGTACTGTTTAAACTCAGACTAAAATGTAGGAATTTCGAAAAGAATTATTTTAAGACTAGTATCGGACATTATTTATTCAACAAATAGATTTTGACCTGGTTTGACCCAAAACTTTTTTAATCTAGTAAAAGAAAGTATACCACTATGTAGTTTGATTTAAAATAGTGTTATTTTAGACTGAAAAATTTAATAAATTAGAAAACCAACGATATTCAAAATATCAATGATCATTAAAAAGTGAGAAATTAATAAAACATTCAAGATCTAAAGAAAACGAAACGTTGGTATTGCATATTGTATAAATAAGTTCCAATTAGTTACACATATACTAATTCAAATAGAAAGAAGAAAATCTGAAAGTATTACTTGAACATGACGATCGCTTACTGTATAACATTATAATTGATAATGAGTTTCTATGTGAACCACATATTTAAATCGCGAGAGATGATTGATTATAATATGATAGAATGGATATCATTCAATCTAGTCAAATACAAAAATGGGTAAATAGGTATTATTTTTAGAAGTGTAGTTTAATTAGTTATATGACTGTTTTGAAAACCAAAAAAGTTACAGCTAGAAAGTTTGGCGAGATACTTAAGGCTAATTACGTAATAACTCATATTGAAGTATATTATACTATGAGTATATTGTATTTTCAAACTAAAGCTTCCATTATAACTGAAGCAGAGATTATTTATTGAGATAAATTACGATTGTTGAATATTCTTATTTATTTTTTTTTTTGTTACCAAAACCTTCAAATTTTTTAGGTAGTGACTTTACAATGTTTTTTTTCTGTAAATAAATGTACAGAAAAATTTATTCAAAGCATTCGTCCAGCAACTTAGTTCACTAAATTTGTTCTAAATGATTTTTTAGAGAGGCCATTCTCCAAAAAAATCAATAGTTTTTCCAAGTTCAAGGAAAAACTACATTAAATTTTAGTAAAAATGATAAAATATACAAATTTTTTTTATTATTGTTTAATGTTATGATTTCTATAAAACTGTTTATTGTCATGGCAAATAACGATTTCTGCTAATTAAAACCTCAAAAAATTTTAGTTCATAATTCGGTGGAGATTTATATTTACCAAAATATTTTCTGCCTAAAATAAACAGTTCGTTGGCTCAAAAGATAGTTGTTTACAAACGTTTTAAGTTTGAATTGGGTCTCAAATTACAATAATTCAAAATATGGTAGATTTATTTGCGTTATTATTTTGCAACATATTTATTGTTTTTAGAGTGAAAAATTTTAAACAAACTCACTCAATTGTAGGTCTACTTATATTTATGTTACAATCAATTTATTAAAATTTTAATTATAAAACCTATGGTTATAAATTTCTAAACACAGGATAATTTATCATTCTCATAAATAACTAAATCGTTATCGATTATTCTATTATTAAATCGGTAAATATACTAATAAAATTAATTGATAATAGTCTTTCTTTATAATTTACTGAAATTATGCTCACAGTCGTTTTATTGAATAAATGATAAATCTTTTCTTTATAATTTAACGTACTAACTGAGGATATCTCACTCGAGGAACACAGAATGTCCATGGTGCGAAGTTGTCCGGAAATTTTTATTTTGTTTTTGTTGAAGTTTAGAATATTATTCATAAGCCTGGAATAGAAAAATTATGTCGGTGTAATTATATCAGGTACTTTCTATTATTAGTAAAATAATTTTTTTTATTCGCTTCACCGACTTACACGAGTTATACGTCACATAAAATATGTTTATCTCACAGGTATGCTTGTCAAAATCGATCAGTGAAAGGTTTAAAGCTTCACATGTTTACGCGACCGGAATAACATTTGCATTTCGTTTAATAAACCGGAATAATTATTAGTTTGCTAGAGAAAAATTAAACGGTTTCTATTTTTTTTTTCTGTTGTTGTCTTTACTTAAATGGTTATGTAATGTAATTCTTTAGCCAGGACTTAATAAAATTCCACGCCAAAGAAAGTTCCAGCACTAGTGATACACATCTGTTAATGAATAGAATTTGAATTATAGTAAACCCATTTATAATATTATAATAACCAACCACCATTGAATAATGAAAATAAAATTATTTTACGTAATGTTGTATCATTACTGTGCGAAAAATCATGATGTGTACTACTTTATTATTAAGTTAAACACATTTTAATGAAATTTACGTTAGCTCATATTATCTTACGAGAATATGAATTTAGGTTGCTGTGCATTATTCTGTCAACTTATTAAAATGGTATTATGTTAAATTTAATTCAATTCTATATTTCTTTAGAATGTACGTATACATAAAGAATTGTTTATTTGTATTCATTTTAATGCTGAAATCTATGTATATATATATATATATTTACTTTAATATTTGTACATAAACTCCATATAGAATAATATTGAAAGTGTGATGTTATGGTTTTGTTAAAATATGTGGAGGACATAATTTTATTCACATATTATCTTGACATCTCGTTAAGGGATTTATTTTTTTTTTTTCAAGTAGATAATTACCTGCATCGTATTATAACAATAATTATTATTTACATTTGTTTTGTTATTTATCTAGTAATTTGTAAAAGTAGGCAACCAAAATAAAATAAGAAAAATGTAATTAATTTCATCGTTTGAATTTTCTTATTTAAAATCGTAAGCAAAAATCATAAGTGAAATAGAATTTTGATGGTGGTTAGTTAATGAAATACATTAAATTTAAAAATAGACAACGATATAAAATTTTGAATGAGTTCCTGATTAATAATATAATATTTAGTTATGAAATATTGTTTTAATATTTTTAATTACTACAAAGATATAAATTACGTTAAAAAATAGTCACATTAAAAATGTCAAGTGTGTCGAATTACTCTTGATAAAAAATCTGAGTAGCAATTCGTGAGTCTTTAAAGACGCGATAAAAAGAAGAAAA
Source organism: Stegophylla sp. TES_Ste_2020 (assembly GCA_025469315.1). NCBI lineage: Eukaryota > Metazoa > Arthropoda > Insecta > Hemiptera > Aphididae > Stegophylla > Stegophylla sp. TES_Ste_2020. Next base: position 7,158 of record JAIPRM010007700.1, on the reverse strand, counting down.
ACTTAATAGAAATAACTAAAGTTATAGATAATTTTTTCACTGGTTGTGTTGAAGTTTAAAATAAAATTTTCACGTAATTTTATTACGTTATTGCATAGGTATCAGGTGTTGTTATTATGTGAAAAGTAACTCGCTATTAAATGTGCAGGGTTGATTGTTTTAAATAAAATCATAATATTTGTGTTAAATACCGTTCATAAAAAACAATTGTTTTTAAACAGATATTTCAGGATGAATGTTAAATAAAAAAAAAAACCCTGTTAAATTTTAATTTTAAATTATACCCTCGTATTTTTAAACAGTAAATTTTTAGCATTTTTCAACGAATTAAAAGAATAAGATTTATGATTACAAATAATATTTCTTGTGAAACCTAGAAAATAAAGACACTGCTAAATTTACTAAATTTACACTGCTAGTCTGTTATTACTTACGAGTTAGACTTAAGTTATCTCAGTTAAAATTAAAAACGTATTGTATTATTTTATAGGTATATCTATTTACCATGAATGTGGATTAAGAGATCCACTTTGGTATTAACAATATTTGCACACATCATAATATAAAATACATATTATAATCTATTTAAATTATATTTCAATATTCTATTTTCTGTTCGAGTTAAGAAGGAAACTATTGTTTAAAGCGCTATTATTTAAAATACGTTTTCAAAAGACATTTCAAACATTAAAAACGGTTATTTTTGTATTATTATCATATTTCCTATTCGGTTTATGATACGTACTATATAAGGATTATACTGGTATGCAATAAACACGCACACGTGTGAGTAATGTTTCGTTCGTTTTGCGTTTCAGTTTTTGGCGGCGCTACTCGTCGCGGTCAACGGTGCTGACAAATCGGACGCGACGATAGAGAAGCGCGATGCCGCCCAGGGCTCGTACGGCTCGTACGTCGCCTACGCTCCGGCCACCGGGGATTACGGCGCGTCCGCCGGCCAAGAGTCGGCGTATCAATACTCTGCAGTGGCCCCGGTCGCGGCCACACAGTACGCCGCAGTACCCGCCGCGACCGCACAATACGCCGCAGTACCAGCCGCGACCGCACAATACGCCACAGTACCAGCCGCGACCACACAATACGCCGCGGTGCCCGCTACGGCAGCCATCGGCGCCCTGGTGGTGCCAGCCAATCAGTTGTTCTATCCGCAACCGCAGACGTACGGATATCAGTCGGCCGGCGGCTATAGCACCCCGTTGACTTCGGTCACGTACAGTTCACCGGGTTCCATGTACGGCTTCCAGTCGACCACATACGGTGCCGGCCAGTCGTCCGCGTACAGCGCGGCTCCGTCGTCCGCGTACAGCTCGGCTCCGTCGTCCGCGTACAGTTCGGCTCCGTCGTCCGCGTATAGTTCGGGTCAATCGTCCGCGTACAGCAGCTCGCCGTCTTCGGTCGGCACGTACAACTCGGCGCCAGCGTACGGCTTGTCGTCCGCGGTACCGTACAAATCGGGACCCGTGACGTTCGGAAAACCCGATTACGCTTCCGATTCGCCTTCCGTCTCGGCACCATCGTATAACTCGGCGCCTTCGTACAACCCGATACCGTCTTACACGTCGTCTCCGGGACTAGGCACTTATGCCTCGTCGTCGTTCAAGACCAACAAATATCCGTCGTCGTCGTCCTCTTATCCGTCAACGTCCAGCGAATATTACGCGGCACAACAGACGTCGTCGTACGGTGGCTCGCAGTACGGTAAGCCCAGCACCAGCAGCTACTCGCCGTCATCGTATCCGGCCGACTCTTCGTACAAATATAAGTACCCGCCACAAGCCTCGCCGTACAAACCGTCGCCGTCGGCTCTCTACAAACCGTCATCGCCATACGACTCACCGTCACCGTCGTACGGTGGACCACAGTCAGCTTCTTACCCGTCTGCGCCGCAAAAGTACAGTAGCTCACCTGCGTACGGTAACTCTTACGGTGGCTCGCCCTCTTACGGTGGCCCGTCTTCTTACGGCGGCTCGTCCTCATACGGCGGTAGCTCTTCCTCTTACGGTGGTACCTCGTCTGGGTACGGTGGATCATCCCCATACGCTTCTCCGTCCCAATACGGTCCCCCGTCACCGTACAAATCATCTCCGTACAAACCGTCATCTCCATACAAGTCGTCGCCTTACTCCAACGGCTCACCTTATCCCAGTGGCTCGCCTTATTCCAGCGGCTCGCCTTACTCCAGCGGCTCGCCTTACTCCAGCGGCTCATCTTACCCTGGCAGCTCGCCTTACTCCAGCGGCTCGTCTTACCCTGGCAGCTCGCCTTACTCCAGCGGCTCGTCTTACCCTGGCGGCTCGCCTTACTCCAGCGGTTCATCTTACGAAGGATCTTCATCTCCCTATAAATCATCCGGAAGCTCATCGTATGAAGAATCTTCGGCCCAATACAAACCGTCATCGTCGTACGGAGGCTCGCCGTACGGAAGCTCGCCATACGGAAGCTCACCTTACGAAGGATCTTCGTACAAGTCGACGCCAACATATTCGTCTGGTTCGTTCAAACCGATCATTCCCTCTTACCCACAAGGCGATTATGAATCGCCGTCTTCAGCTTACGGTTCTAAACAAAGTTCATATGAATACAGTTCTAAATATTGACACTAATTTAATGTTCCTTTTCATAGACAAATTTGTTTAATGATAACAGACGTATAGATTGTACGTCTCATCTTAGAATATATGTTTTTTTTCTATTAATTATACAGTTAAGATGTTTTTGAACTGTAAAACGATTTGAAATAATCTATTTCACAGATGTTTGTTTTTGTATTCATAATAAGTGCCTTATTTAATTTATATACATACATATTTTATGTATAGGCATATTATGTCTACGAATTATATTATTTTAACTTATAAGTAATATTATGTGTAATATATAATGATATTTATTTGGTCAAAAATCGAAATACTGAAGTTAACAAAATCAAACATTATATACCATACCAAATATTATAATTATTAAATATAATTTTTTTTTTACTTACTGTTTTATCATTTGAACAACTAGGTACTCAGTTATTACTAAAATAAATGTCAAATTTATTAAAAAATAATAGAATAAATACAAAAACCTAAAATCATGATAAAATGTACATTAAATTTCTTTCAGTATAAAATGGATTTTTAGCTTACGCTGCTGGTATCTATCATATCCTATAAACAAATATGCAAATTCTATAAGAATCCTGGTAATGACTTATGATCCAATAAAATACTCAAATATCCTGAAACAATAGTTCGGATTTGTAAATGTGGGAAAAAAATCACTGTAACTGTAATCTCGATTATAAAAACGTGTAAGCAAAGGAAATATTAACTAATTTAAATTACTTAAGTACTGGTTACAGCAAGGATGACCGACCCTGTAAATGATTTTCTGTATCACTTTGGAAATGCATTATAATCCCGCGGGCCGAATACAAAGTTGTATATCCCAAATTAGATTTTGAACAAATACCAAAAAAATTGGAGTAAAATTTTTAAACCTTATGAATTGTCATTATTGTTTTTATTATTATTCGTAGATGAAACAAAACGTCTAAGTTAGCACTCTATTGTACTCTTACATCACGACACTGTTATCCGCTGATTAGATAACATTATTATAAGTAAAATATAAACGTAAATTTACGACGTAGGAAATATTCTGCACTAAAATAACATATTTTGTTAAAGTGTGATGAATAGAGCTTGGATGTTTATGATTATGCATATTTTTCTAGCGCAACTAGAATTATATCCGAATACGATACAAATCCGATTCATGAAATCTTGATTGCAAATGGGCAAACTTATTTTGCATATATTTGCATATATGACATTTTAGGGCATATACATATATGCATGTTTTGCTTATTTCTTAATTTAATAGTATATTTTAATTATAAATACTACTATTTATTTTTTCAAATTATAGCCTATTTTCATTAATTACAGTTAAATTTTATCAACAAATAAATACAATAAATAAATTAATAAATAAATATAATATTAAATTGGATAAGATCATATTAGTGAAGATACACTGTAAATAAATTATTTTTAATAACACAACATTTGAATACTGTAAAGTATGATCATGCGTAAATAGGGTTCGTAGTATGTCCGGCTTTCTTGTCTAAATTTAACTTTTACTTTATATTTTTAAATTATCGTTTACTGTTTTTCGTTCAGTTTTCCGTTATTTATTTCAATCGTTTTTTGACAGTTATGATAACATTATAAAAACATTTTCGAGCCAGCCTTGGTTCGTATTAAAAAATCTAATCTAATCTAACTTGTTTAATTATTAAAGTGCTCCAACTGATTAGCACCGCCACCGAGTCGCAAACTCCCGGGATACTCGTAGTCATGGTCCGTGCAACAGTTGCGCGCCGCGGCGACAGCTGCGGTAGTCGCTTGGATGATATCGATTCGTAAGACGGACTCTTAGACCCAGATGACACCGACGCCGCTGTCGCCACTGACTAAAGACGCATGTAAATGACGGAGAAATAGGTTTTCCAATTTCTACGGAAATATAATATTATATTGCCATGTGTTTGGACATAATTTCATAATTAATACACGAGCCTGAAAGAAATGTTAATGTCGACTGCGAAATCATTAACGGCGTCCACGCACAAGATCAACACTTCGACCGCGTTGCTGTCCACGCAAACCATACGGCCGAAGTGCTAATCATACGGTTGGAGTACTTTAATAATTTAAACAAGTTGGATTAGATTAGATTTTTTAATACGTACCAAGGCTGGCTCGAAAATGTTTTTATAATGCTATTTTAACTGTCAAAAAACGATTGAAATAAATAACGGAAAACTGAATGAAAAGCAGTAAACGATAATTTAAAAATATAAAGTAAAAGTTAAATTTAGACGAAAAAACCGGACATACTACGCGGGTATTCTTCGCTCTTCGGGTAAAATACTCTTGGTGGATGTGTTGAAAATGACGATTACTATTGTTCTTTATATTATTAACTTTTTCCATTTAGAATAGTCTTATTGAAGAAATGATTTATTGTTTTTTTAAAATTCTACACGCCCACTAAGATCTAAACCGAGGAGCAAAAAATAGCATAAAATATTAATACCTTAATGTTACCAGTATTGCAATTTTTCAACATTGCTTCAATCATGAGTTTAACTACTACTAGTTACTATGTAAACAATCATTGTATTATACAGTATATAAAAAATATTTGCTTAACAATAGATTATTTGCTTATGGTCATCTGTGCTGGAATGTAAAATTCCAACTGAAATTCCGCTATTTAATAGACGTTAGTATAGTGAATTCTTAGAATATTAAGAATATTATTTGGATTATTTTAAAGATTGAATAACTATTTGACAATCTAGACAAATTATTTTATAATACATATATCTTTTTAATTTATAAATCGTATTAATATCAGCAATAATGCATTATTAATGTTAAATGATTTTTGAAACTAAATCTATTTGTTAAATGAATACAAATATTTAAAATATTAAAAAATATTTAAAAACAGTTAACTACTAAATATAATTATAATTGAATGAATTGAAAATAACTGCAATGCTTAACTTTTGAAAACATCGATATTTGTTTAGGTATTTTCTTTTCCTTTTTTAACGATCTATTGTTTGTTTGAGTTAATGGAAAAATAACAACTAGTTTCAGAATCATTCGGTAAAATAAGACAATTGAGGATTGTACAATAGGTAAGTGTAACAATAATCTTAAAACTTTTACTTTGTATAATATACTCCACGCTTTATTATTATAGTAAAATATCAAGTAGTTTTTTGACAATTTTCATAATTTTGTACTTGATATAATTTGAATATTAAATAAAAATAAATAATTTTAAGTTATGAAACTTATAACAGACTTGTCAGGATTTTAATAAAGACAATGTGTAGTTATAATTTATATAATTATATTAATTTATTAAATTTTCGAATAAATTACATTGAAGATATTGCCCGTTAAGAATTTTCTATATTATTATAAATTATTGTTCGTTGCGAAGAAGAGATGGAATAAATAAATTTAAACTGAAATACTTATAATAAGAGAAGAATATCTATAGATGGAAATGGTTATATAAGTTCAACCATATTTCTTTAACGAATGTGTGGCTAATTAATTTAAAGATTAGATTTAAAGATTTTAATTTAAAGATCAATGACGCCACTCTTAAATACGCCACTGGTACTAATTATGTTATACCGAATTAATTATGTTGATTTACGATATTTAGAGCAACTTTATTACTTTATTATGATGTTTACCTTTATTTTATTGTAATTAAAAATCATTTATGGAATATTCATTAAGTGTAAGGGAATTTATGAAAAGTCAATTTTCGTTTTTTGTAAATATTGTATGTAACAAAATATTTTTAGTTCAACATTTAAGTTCAAGTACGTATATTAATATATATATTAAAAAAACATAAATAAATATAATATATAATAAATATTAAAAAAAAATCATACTATTAATATCATAATAATAATTATATCATTATACATCATAATTAATATTATAAATAATAAAATTATATATTACATATCAATATACAAAAATGAATTAATATTGCTGTTCTGGTCAAATTTCGACCACTTCGCAATACTAGTACTAATTGTTACGTAACTTATTATACCAATTAGATCATTTTTGCGAATAATGAACTGGACATGGATTAATCTGTAATTAAATAATTAAATGTTATTAATTGTTAAACATACTGACAATCATTATTTACTATTGTATATTAACTGAAGATTCGCTTAGAATTATTTTATTGAAGAAATGACTTATCGTTTCTTTAAAATTCAACACATCTGCCAAAAGTATCCCACCCGAGGTGCGAATAATACTCATGGAACGAAGTATATCCGGTCTTTTTAATTTTTAATTAACTGAAATTTTGAAAAATGGTTTGCGCTCTTATTTTTTGTGAGCGAATGAATACAAGGAAATAAGGAATGGAAATTGTGAATAACTAATTAAATAATAATAAAAAAAAAAAGCCGGACATACTTCGCACGATGGGTGTACTTCGCACGACGGGTGGTATTCTCTTGACGGGCGTATTAAATTTTAAAGAAACGATAAATCATTTCTTCAGTAAAACGATTCTGAA
>JAIPRM010007699.1:0-16847 GCA_025469315.1 Stegophylla sp. TES_Ste_2020 | reverse complement strand
TTATAATTTCATCATAATTTATTTATTTATATATCTATATAAATGGGGGGAGGGGGTGTATTTAATTACCACCTGTTATTTAATGTCTTTTTTTTTTTTTTTTTTTTACTCTTTGAAGGTCGAACACCCCTTGTCAGAAGACGTTTAAAAACACAAAATTATCATTACCGTATACGTATAATAATCTCACCAATGATAAATAATTTTTTAGGCGTTTTAAAAAAATCGTGGAAAAGACAATTTTTCATGCGTGATCAACCTCGGTTATGGCCAAAAGAAACAAGACGGTTTTGTTGTTACAGTTGAAAAAAAAAAATTGTCCCCAAAATTTTGATACATCACGGTTTTATTTTTATTCGGTTTTTCGCCAGGTTATCGGACACCTGCCAAACGTATTAATATTTACCGCGATCGTACGACATAATAATATCATATCCGTTTATGCTGAAATGGCGATGAATTTACAGGCAGATGCTGCAGTGGACGTGGCTTTTTGGAACTCGAGATCAGACGTGCTGATATCGCGTATTTATTCGCGGACACAGACAGAACTGTGCTGTCTTGCACATTGTACACTATCGTGTCTCGCAGTGAAGATATATTTTATTGTATTTTATTTTACAATACATTTTCGGTACAAAAGTATTATTATAATAACATGATATATTTGTATCGCTTAACGTGATCCGGGGTCGAGTTATTTCGACAGGAAATGCAAGACGGCGATGATTATTTTTTTTTTTTGTTTCACGGTCAAAGTCAGCATTTGATGTTCGCAAAACTGTGATACACAGAGGTGAGTATTTATCGTATATATTATTATTATTATTATTATTGTTATAATAGTAGTCTAATTGTTTTATTTTCGTGGTTCGACGTGTTTGTACGTTCATACCTACAGGTGTTGACGACTACCTTAAGAATAAAATTGATATTTTTTCCACCAAAAAGCGACCAAATGAAATTATTTATTTATTTATTTATTATGGGTTTCCAATTTTTTACATGATATTAAGGTGAATAACAATGCAATTAAAAAAATAGAAAACGTTCAAAATAGATTAAACAAAACTAATACAATTTTTAATAAATCATAAATACAAAAACATTAAAAAACAAGCCATATCATCAAAAGAGCGGTGCTCATTGGCGAGTGACATAATACGTTTTAGGGACTCATTTTGTCAAATAGTTCGTGTTGGAGGATCTGGGAATATGGAAGAAATTTCGGAAACGAAATGTATGGGAAGGGACTTCAAAATTTATTTAGGATAACAAAGACGGAGAATCAATTTATGACTTAAAAAAAAAAATATATTTCGATATTAAAAATACCCTGAGAAAATTATAAATTCAATCGGTTTTCTAATGTACCTTTCGTATTACTAAAACGACAAAAAAGTAAATCTATTTCAATTAAATGTCCAATACAGTCGACTCTCTATAATTTAAACCTTCATTAATTCGAAGTAAATGCTCGGTCCCTTGAAATTAACACGGTAATTCGAATAAAAACAATGCATTTAAGTACACTCGGTAATTCGAAATTAAATTTTGGGAAAACTGGCCATTAACAAGTGGCCGTTCGAAGTACCATCCGATCAACCCTTGTATTCTCGTATAATCTTTTTGTTGATAATTTACTATAAAATCGTGTTTATAAATAATAATTTAATTTACATAATAACATGATTATTATATAGTTTAATTTACAATTTAAAAACAATAAATAACTCTAATATGTGCTAGTTAATTTTCTGAAATAATTAATAATTAATTGCAATAATAAAAGAAACAAAATTTTTTTCTTAACTCTCAGTTGCTCACTCGTCATTTCGAAATATTCAACAATTCGAACTCTCGATAATATTCGGAGTTAATCTGAATATTATTATAACAAAATTAAAATCGACTATATTATACTGTACTCGTACTCATTACTTACTCAGAATAAGTGATTTTGAAACTAGGCTATTTCAAAAATTTGTTATATGATTAAAATTTTTTTTTGCTCGCATCATAACGATATAGTTCACTAGAATGGCGTTAACCCGTTCGTGATCGCAGCGATGATTTCGTGCGCGAATATTGTTTCACTATAATTTTTATTATTATTATTATTATTATTATTATATTATGTGGGACACACAGCACGTTTTTACAGCAGTAATCGTGTAATATTCGCATCATATCACGTTTTCCGCCGCGCGATAGATAAACAATACGGTCAGGAATGCTATATAATAATTTTCGTTCAGGAATTCGCCCGGACATAATGTTTAATAAAAAAAAAATAATAATAATAATAATAATAACAATGCGCCGGGCCGGCGGCGGCCTTATGAACGGTGAAGCGCGTTGCTTTACTTCGTCGTGTAAAGTAATGTAAATAATATTATGTTCCCAAAAAACACGTGTTCTATGGATATATCGATTTTTTTTTTTTTTTTTTGCGACGAGCACAACCTGTTAGAGGACACCAGACGATCGTTTTGCCGCCGCATTGTAATAATATGCATTTTTCTAATAACCGATGACAGTAAAAGGATCGTGTGTGGACAACGTGTGGCGCAACCGAGGGGGCTGTTTTGGGTGTCTGGACACCCCCTCTGAACCATATTTATGGAAATTTTATCCGATAATCATTGAATAAAAAAAAAAAAAAAAAAATCCTTTTAAATATTATACAATTATAACCTCTACTAATTCAGAAATATAAACTTGAAACATGCTCATTGTTGAATATTATGCGACGCTACATTTTCATTTATCTACAAAAGTAACGTTATAAAAATGTTAACTCGTAGAAAACGCATGTAGATTTTGCTACGTGAAATTTATACTAATTAACGAATTCTTGTAAAGTATCAATTATTATTAAAATTGATTATAGTTTTATATTTAAATAATTACAATAGAAATTTATAGGTGGACACCTCGCTTGAAAAAATTCTATTTGCGACCCATGTTTATAAGCATGGTCGACCCAACCTGCGTCCCGCCCTGACCGTACTCAAGCTTCGATGGGGTCAACCATAAGAAAAATATTTTGGTTTGATCGTAGACGATTCGTTTTTGGACCGAGTTAGTAAACAATTTAAACGACTCAATCAGCTTGTGATTTCATGATAATTATTTTAAATACACTCTATAGCAATTGAATTGAAATTGGTGTAATTTAGTCCACTTCAAAATATAATACTTATACAAAAAGTGAAATACATAAATTATATATTTGTATATCTAGGTATAGTTGCTTACAGTAGTGTCCTAATTTTTATTCTGTTATTGACCTTAAGTTATGAAATTCAAACTTATGGTGAGGAGGTATTTTAGCCCCCCGAAATTTTTATTCTATTTTCAACGATTCTATGAATGTGAGTACAGCAAAACGTTGTAAGTATACAGGCGTTTCGGCCGTCATAACGCTAAAAGAATTTCCTAGCGAATCGCTTAATAATTTCGGAACGTTTAAAGCGATGATTTTAAAAATGTAACAATTACTTATTTAAATATATTATACATAAATAAATTTGATTAATTAAATGGGAAAATGTCGATTATAATTACAAATCCATATACATATAACAACGCGAGCTTTGAATAATCGAATACCTGCAAAAGTGGAGTGTTCGCGTTAACGCGGACATTTTACCCCCCTCCCCCCCCTTCAAAGTGTCCACATCTGGACTGTCCGTCATACGCGTGCCTATTGGCGTCGTGCCGCAAGCAGTGCCGTCTGCAGTAACAAAAACGAAACAAAACAAAATAATAATTTCACGTATTGTTTTATGAAAACAAACGGACGATCGCGCGTAGTTCGCGGCGCCTCGCCGACGTCATTGCGTGCCGACCGACCGCCACGCGGCCGAATAAATATTATTATTATAATTATTATTATTATTATTACGTCGTACGCGCCGAGATGGACCGTCGCAGGTCATCATCCGCGGTCGTCTTAGTGCTGCTCTCGTTGTCGATGCACTGTTTTCGGATCGCGAGTGACCCGGAGGCTGCGGCGGCGATCAACAGGCGCCGTCGGTTCGTCGTCGGTGTGCCTTCGCTCGTGAATCGCGGACGCGTCGCCGCCGCCGTGGTCGGATACGACGGGCTGCTCAGACCGCGGTTCGACGACCAAGACGAGGACCAGGACGAGGACGAGGACCAGGACGAGGACGGCCGCAGACAATGCCGTTACCTGAATCGGCCTGCAACACCGCCGGCGACCACATTTGACCGTAAACGCACTCGGTGTTCCGAACCCGGGGATGGCAAAGTTTTTTCTGTGCGAAAAATTAATAATTGATTATCGTTATTTTTACTCTGCCCGAAGGCCCGGCGAGGATCCAGAAATCGTAAATAGGGGGTGCTCGATCAATAGGACCGAATGCTAATAGCAGCTAACTAGGTACTAATTAAACCTTAATCTTTATGGAAAATAAATTACGTATTCATATCTAAAATTATCCACTTGATTTGTTTAATTCACTGTAACGATCTACTCAGTTTATTGTGCGTTTTACATTCCGAGTGGGGCGAAGAAGCTAGTGTTTTTAAAATTATGTTTATTTTAATATTTCATATGGAAATTCTTATCCGTAAGTTTCGATCAGCAACTTTATGAATCAGAATTTTTTCGAAAATCATCAATAGTTTATACGCCTTTAAAGTTTAAAATGATTTATCGTTTCTTTAAAATGTAATACACCTACAAATCCCATTTGATGATCGAACAAAACCCATGGTGAGAAATATAATAATATACACCTTTTTTTATAATAAATTTATCTATCTACACTACTTTATTGCATTTCGATTTCACCCAAGTGTGGCAAGTGATTTCGTTAAAAAATATCATATTTTTTTTGTCAGTTAATAATTTTGTGTAGTGTGGTTAATGTGACAGGGGGTGCCCGAGCACCCATAGCTCCCCTCTTAATCCGCACCTGCCGATGGCCATAAAAATGATTTTTTTTCAATATGTCACGTTTAAATTGTTCTGTGTAAAAAGTATGCAAATAAAATATTTTGAGTTTAGTACAATATATTATAATGTATCACATTCGAGTTACGAAACGCACTAAGCGGCATATATTTATTGTATGAATCGCCGCATTCTTCAAAATATAACAAAAACACAAAAATACAATAATTTCTCAACGTATCTTAAATTTTTCTAAAAAATAATTTGATTTCTTTCTAATTGTCTCATAAAATTATTCCTTGTGCTGAATAGGGTATGTATGCCATCCCTGGTTAATACTATACATTAAGATATTATATTATTATTAGACTTTAGACCTAATTATTGTTTTGGTGTGATATTTTATACAAAATATAATAATAAGAATCGTCGTGATAATTTTAAGTAACTCGATAAAATCGCCGCGATTAAAGATAAGTGGATCAAAATCACTCGATCCCGAGTGCTTATCAGTTGTTGAACTTATCACTTAACATAATTCAAAAATCTATTGTTTGTTAATAATTCCAAAATGTCCCCCCGTTGCACAGCAAGTTGAGTGATATTTTCGATTGATCATGGTGAGCATTTGGGAAAAAATTAAGTCTCCGCGTGTGCACTTTGACAATTTTCCAAAAGTGATAGTGATTAATCACGATATCAGCTCCGAAAAGCAATAACAAGTGATTAGCACTCAGGATCGGATAGTTTTGATCCACTCGTGATAAAAGGGCCGTCGAAAATGTTGATGGTTTTATAGAGCAGGAGTGGTATAGCAACTATAGATTAAAATATATATATATGATGAAAATAACCAAATCCAAATATTTTTCATATTTAACTAAAGATCATCTTATGGAAAAACTGAGTCGATCAATGTAACCAAATCAGAAACACTTGGAAATAAAAGATATAAAAAAAATATATAAATCATCACAACAATAATATATAATATGTTTAACTTTATACTAAAACAATACAAATTTAAACTTTATACACTTAAAGTCATAATTCAAAATTTGAAATTGTGATGAATAAAAAGTATTATGCTGTTATTGTTTTCGAAAATAGAACGAGAGCCACATGCAACCACGACAAGAGCGGCATGCGGCTCGTGAGCCACAATTTGGCCACCCCTGCTATAGGACAAAGAGCATGCAACATGCATGTTATCATTAATTATTATCGCTCATAGATAATAAATATTTCGTTTTGATTCTAGTCACTAAGTGTGTTCTATTAGCTCTATTAGCTCCGACGGCTTTGGATAGAATATTACATAAGAGTCGCACTGTTGTCGTGTCTTCAATTCCATTTTTTTTCTATGAACAGAAAAACCAGGATTCCAGTCTTAACTTTGCGCCTCTATAGTAGTAAATAATAATTTTTTTAACGTAAGACGCGGTCCGTTGTAATGTTACCCTATTAGTGTTGAAGAAAATAAAAATAAATAAAAAACAAAATATTATTTTTCAAAACAAACGACTTCGCACGTAGTCCGAGGCGCCACGCCGCCGTTCATTGTAAACAGCAGTTATCATCCAATTATAAACATAAATCTTGATTTCAACCACAAAAGGACAGTACATACATATTGATTTATTTTTATTTAAATAACTAATAAAACAAACGCCTAATTCTGACTTAGCTTAGTAACGTTGAAAGCTCAGAACAATATTAAACAATAATAATTATGAGTACAGAAACAGTTTTATATATATAAAAAAAAAAACAAAATTATACAAGATAATAAATTAAATATTGTGAAAAATTTAATACCTATTCTTCATTGAAATTCACTGCAACTATCATTAACATTCATTTCTTTGGTTTTTACTGTTTTTAGTAATACTGTGGTAAAATGTTTTTATGAAAAACTTAGTAGTTAGTATTTTATTTACATTATGCTAGACTCAACTGGTCCAACAAGTGGTTTTGAAATGTTTTAAAAATGTATAACTAATATTATAATAATATGTAAGTAATTTAATTAAAAACCATTTTAACATACATTAAACCGTATATTGGGACTTTTTGTCGTTTCTTTTTATTATTTCCTTTAATTGACACTCGTCAATCGTAAATTGACTCACACCTAGATAAAAAATATCTACCTAACATGTTATAAATACATATTATTTTACGTTTTGTCAATTTTTTCCTTTTACGTTTCTAATTTTCAGCATATGACGTAATTCTGGCACTAATCGTAAACGCCAACGAGCAATATGAAGCATTAAAGCAGAACTTTGAATTCAATCGGGAAGCTCAGTGAAGAATTTAAATGGGCCGCCGTATCAGATGGTCCATAACTCAGATGAACAAATAGACAGACATAATAATTGTGCATACATATGTATTCTAATTTATAACAACGATAATTCTTTTTTTTTTTTTATTAAAAATCATCAGAAATTACAAATATTTAATTATAAAAATTATAAATGATTATGATCTCTTTTGAGCACAGAGCTTGAGTTAGAGATAAAGAGTAATACGATCTTAACTAAAATATTTACATACAATAAATAGCAAATGTGCAACAAAAAAAAAAAAAAGAAACAAGGATATACAAATAGTAAACAATTTGGAACACAGCAATATAGGCTAAAATTAAAATATTTTTAAATTATTTGAGAGAACAACCGATTATATTATACTAATTTTTTCACATTGTTTCGAGAGAAATGTATATCTTTTTTATACTGACATGGCATAGAGTTAAAAAACACACGTCCTAAATAGTTGACAAAGGATTGACCAAAAGATTTGAATTATGTACTTGTTGAGTGCAAATCTGTTTTTCATTTTGTACTTGTCTGTATAAGTGTAAAAAATGTTTGAAAACGAACCAAAATATATAATAATTTATTATAGTTATTGTTCGTTCTGGTAATAACCGTCTGAAAATACTAATATTATTCATAATTATAATATTATGTTTACGATGAATGATAATTTTGTTTAATAGCTTTGGAGATATTATGGTAATTTGAAATCTGCCTATTTTGTAATATTGCGTTAATAGTTAATTTTTTTTGTTTTCACTATAATTCATTTTTCTTTTTGTTAGTGTAACTGGAGCTACATTAATTTCCATAATTTTGTCGTACTTAAGTTATAGTTATACTAAAAAAGCAATATTATAATATTATTATTGTTCCTACTGTACATTCGTTTTTTTGCACAAACAACACAATTATTAAAATTAACACGTGGCGAGGGCGACGACGTCGTCAAACACTATTGGACGTGTTATCATCAGTGATTAAGGCAACAAAATAAATGTATTCGTTGAAATTATTGCATTATTTTTCCCAATATTAATATTGTTTGGAGTACATAATATAATTATTGAAAAACATTTTTATTCCCATAAACATCATACGTCTAAAACCGTTAAAATTGTTTTAACAAAAATAAAAGGTATTTGTACACTTAATAATTATTATGTCCAAATAAAATATTCATTGTAAGTCCTAATAATTTTTGGACTTGTTTTAAGTGGCCATCAAAAAAAAAAAAAAAAAAAAACCCATCTTGTGCTAAATACACAAAAATTATAGTATCCGACAAACATGACGTTTACAGTGATATTTGACTTATAATATTCTTAATGAAAAATACGACCCAGATTTTCGCAATCGACGATTTTGAAAAAGAAAAAAAAATGGAGCTACAACTCTTGGCACTTTCATCATACTATGTGTGACCAATATAATTTGACTATTAAAATATATATTATTATTATTCATAAAAGATGAATAAAATTAGTCATAAACGCACAATACATTTCATAATATAATATAATGTCAATCAAAACTGTATATTTTACGGAAGCATTGGCATTATAAGAGATTTTTGAGGAGGCCAAGAAAAAAAAAAAAAAAAACCGGTGCTTCTTTTTTTACACTCCTGTGTGTACTAATTAATCGACCGCCGCCGAAACAGGAAAAACTACTCTGGGTTATTTTTTTATCATATTTTAGATTACAGCTGTCTATATAGAGAGTAGAGTGTAGTAGGTTATGATAAAACATAGTCGATATAAACTAATTAAAATTATCTCAGATGGTTATTGACTTTCGTGTTACAAACGTTATGAATATAATAATATAAATTATGTTGTTTTATACTTCTCATTCTCGTATAGTAAGTAATGTGTACGTTTATATTTTCGTGCTAACGAAAACGTTTTTATCATTTTAATTCGATAAATCATTGTTGGTTTCATTCGATTATAACATTAAAGTAAGAAATCAATTAAGAAAACATTTTCAAGTGGACTTTTAGAACGCGTAAGTAGTATTAAAATAATACAATAATAAAACTATAATGTCTTTATTAATTCTGTTCTAGCAACAATAATGGATACTAATATTAAAAGAGAGCGGCCACCAAATCCAAGAGCCAATGCGAATATTTTCGAAATCCTCACGTTCAGGTAAATCAATTGAAAATAATTAAATTCAATCGGGCGAGAGTGTAAAGTGTTACTAATACGTATTAGTCAAAGCTGAAATAAGGTTAATCGTTCTTTTTGTTATTTAAAGTTGTGTTATTGTGTTTAAAAAGAAGTTAACTTAGCTATGTGTTAACATTAATATTTGAATATAAAATGAATTTGAGTTTACTAAATTCTTATACGAATATTAGGGAAAAATATTATCCATTGAGTTATTGTTTTTTTTTAAATTGCACATAGGTACATTTTAGATTTTGATCGAAGCAAAAAAAAAAAAAAACTAGTGTTTTTTACAATAACGTTTGTTTATTATTATTCTTTTTTTTTTTTTCTGTGAACCATTTTTCGTATTGAAATACTTGTCAAAATTTTTGACCACCAACTTTTTGAAACCGCAATTATCTCTAGAAGTCTAGACGGTACTTTCAATAGGCCATTTTTCGAAATTCTAAATAATTGTTTTCTCAATTTTTTTCGAAAAATTACTTCAATTTGATAAAAAAAGACTTGGAAACAATTTTTTTGTAATACATACTTTATATGAAAATTTGAACATGAACAGTAATATGAGAAATATTTTGACATAAGAAAATTTTGAAAATGCGAAAAAAAAATTTTAACTCTTTTTTTCATCAATTTTTTTTAATTTTTTGCAAAATTGTCCTTTTTTATTTTTCTTTATTTGTTGGATATATAAAAAAAGCAAAGTAAAGCAAAGTTAAGTAATGTTTATACTTTTCTATACTTTAATTATTATTTTGCTTTATTCATAATGAAAATATTATATTCTAGTAAAGAATGATTTGTCAAAGAAAGTAAACAAAAATTTACATAGATATAAACAGAGTTCTCTATCAAAAATTGTTAGTTAACTTTTTTTGAAATAATTTTAAATCTATCAAAACAAAATAACTATGTTAAGTAAGAGTAATATTATAGTAATACTATGCGCGAGATTAACCCGCCGAATACTGTTATACTAAATCGGACGTTTATGTTTTTTAGCTGGATGATAGACCTGTTTAAAATAGGACGAAGTAGGGATTTAGAAGAAGAAGATTTGTATGCGACGTTAAACGATCACTCTTCGTCTAACTTGGTCAACGAATTAGAAAAGTAAAACGAATAATTATCAAAATATTTTTCTTCTTAATTAATTATTAATTAATTATAACGTATTTATGATATTTAAAGGAAATGGGCCAGTGAAATGACCGGCGCACAAAATTCTAATCGAAAGCCGAGTTTATTAAGAGCTTTGTTTAACATGTTCGGAGCGAAATACATGTTTTACGGATTTCTACTCGCTTTCGATGAACTCATTTTGAAGTGAGTGCTACGTCATAATAGTTGTAATTTAAGTACAGACATAAAATTATTAAAAAAAATAAATAATTTTGGGTAACTTTATTATGAAACGTATGTAATTTAATTTACCACTTAAATATTACTCACCGAGTTTAAATGAATATGGAAGACTACAATCAAAAATAATAATGATTAACTAGTTTATCAATTTACTAGTACTACAAAATTAGAAAATCAATGAATTTATAGAATGTTATTGTCTGTCGCTAGACAACATTTTCAATTATACGAATTCGTTATTCACTGGATTGTAACGGATTGTCATTAAAAAATATTGTTATAAGTAGCTAAAAATAAAAAATTAGCTCGTTTTCTTATACTTACCTGTAACACGGTTTGTCGTATTGGAATTGGAGTAAAATAAAAAGAATTGTTTTGTCACAAAGTTGTGTAAGGAAATATTCCCTCCGGGCCTCGAACTCAGGTGAGAGGGAGAGCACCCAAAAGGTTTTTTTTTTTTTTTTTTGATATATCAGATTATATAAATATAATTATAATATTGATGTGAATACAAAACATGTGATTTTTTAATATACTTTATTTTAGGAAAAATTCTATAATATGTTATATAATCAATATATTTTGTATAAATTAGTTATTTGAATTATTTTAAAAAAAAAAATCGTTTTTCTATGCAACGTGTAAACATATTTTGTAGAATGTCTCAACCTCTATTCATTGGCGGCCTGTTGGCGTATTTCGACCACGATGCTTCGAAGAGAACCGATATAAGATATGCGTACGTATACGCGTGTGGACTCGTATCCAGCATGTTCGTTTCGGTAGTCTTGATGCATTCGACGTACATCGAGATAATACACGATGCGATGAAGGTGCGGGTCGCTTGCAGTTCAATTTTATTCAGAAAGGTATACAACTCTTTGAGATAAATTATTATGAATATTTTTACAAGAGATTGCACGGGCGTAACTAGGCTAGCAGCCTTAGCCCCCCCCCCTCTCAAAAAAAAAAAAAAAATAATAAAAATATTATGGTTTTGATTAATTTACATATTATTATAAATTAAATAGGTTATGAAATATTTAAATAAACTATTAATAAATGTATATTTTATTTTAATTTAATATCATAAAATATATTATTTTTTAATAAATTTAATTTTTAATTGCATATGAATATTATAATAAATTAAATATAGGTTATAAAAAAAAAAAAAAACATCATTGGTATTATAAAAGATTTCTTTTTTCGAAGGTTGTCGAACCTATCATTTGAAAATCTAAAGACCGGTTCTAACCGAGTTTTACAAGATATTATGTTAAATACATTTTCCGAAACTGAGTATGAGCTTAAATTGTTATACCAAAAAAATTTACTTTATAAATTATAATGAATTATAGTTAATCATAAAGAAATCGTTTAACATCTCGTTCCAAACCATGCGGTTTTACATTATCTAAATGAATCAACATGTTTAAGAATATTTTCTGTTAATAACATTATTGATAATGGAATAAACAAATCGAATGTGCTCCGACTTTATATGAATAGTGTAATAATATCGTATCGGCGACTGTTAGTAGTATTCAGTACGTTACATAATGATGAACATAATAATAATATTATGAACAGGTATTATTTGATAACAAAATATACGTAACTCACGTCGGTCGCATAATATAATATAATGACGAAATATTATAAATGTATAAATTATAATTCTTCGATGTAAATTAATTATATGCGTTTTGAAAACCACTGGCAGTCTCGTTAAATATAAAACAAACAACGAATAAAGTCAGACGAGCTCATTATAAGTTCATTTTTTTTTTTTTTTTTTTTATAATAAAACTATAGAACATAGTATGTAAAAATTAATTGAACATTATATACATGTCAATTTGTCAAAATTGTGTCTTGTTTTCGAGTCGGTTCTGCTCTAAGTCGATTGTTTTCAACTGTATATTTTCTGCTGATCAATCCAAATCTATACTTAAATAATACGAAAACCAAAATTTCTTTTAAATAATTAAATTTCGAGTATTTTTGGAGGGTTACACTGGCAGTCCACATGTCTTATTATAAATTTACATCATTCTTTTTTTAGATACATTAAATTTAATCCAAATCGTTCATAAAAAATCATTTGCAAACAAGTTAATTTTAAATGCACAATGAATTGGCGACAGAAAGGAAGAGAAATATTATTATTATACTAATAATTTTCTGTACGAACTAACTTGAAATAATATTATTTTTCAATGTTATTATTTTATTCAGGTCCTACGACTGAGCCATACCGCTCTCCGTGAAACTACAGTCGGTCAAATTATAAATTTGCTATCAAAAGACATGAATCGATTTGATCTGGGACTGCTGTACCCTCATTACATTTGGATTGGTCCACTGCAAACGATCATAGTCACGTATTTTCTGTGGCAAGAAATCGGCGTTTCGTCATTATTCGGAATAATTATTTTGTTAATAGTCATTCCGTTACAAGGTAATCATCATGCGACAACAATCATAACATTGTAAAAAAGCTCTTAAAAATGTAAATGATGGCCCGCTGAAGAATTGCTAATTGTAATATCTGAGATAATGAAGATAATAAAATTCTATTTTTTTTTTTCTTTGTAAAAGATTCACTGAGATAACATCTCCAAATATTTCATAGTTTCATTTAATGTTGTTTTCGTCAAAAAATTTAAAAAAATTATTTATTTTTTTTATTGTTTTTGAAAAAATTTAGGAAATCCATTTTATATAGTTTATTTTTCTGAAAATTTTGACATTTTTATATTTCATTTTCAATTATGCTGTGATTTTTAATATTATTCTTATTCAATTTTGACAAATTTTTATATGATAAATAAATTGGCTATTCAAGTACCTTAAAATCACTCAGTATAGGAATTCCATAGGGCAAATTTTCTAATAAAACATTAATTTTGTAGAAATTAAAAAAAAAAAATTAATAATACTAAAAGTCATTATGTCAATGTGAAAATTAATCACTGAAATGTCAAAAGTATCAAAAAAATTAACTCTATAAGATGGCTATCTTTTCAAAAATAATAAAATAAAAAGTTTATTTCTTATAACTCTTATGCCACCAAAATATTAAACTCAATACAATTTTCAAATTTTTCTGGTCCCTTGTCTCTGTGTGTCTTGTATGAAATATAAAACATGATTTAATTATCTTCATTCACGACACCCTGTATAGTTTGCGGTTGTTGTGTGAGAACGGGTTCTGTTCTTTCAGGATGGCTGGGGAAAACAGTATTTGGAATTCGGTTGAAGACAGCGAAGTGGACGGACGAGCGAGGGCGTTTGCTGAACGAAATTATTACAGCCATGGAGGTGATCAAGATGTACACGTGGGAGAAACCGTTTGCTAAACTCGTAGAATACGCGAGAAAGTAACGATGATTTATAATTCGGAGCCTTTAAGGCGGTTCCAATCTGTCATTATCATCTGTCTTTGTCTATCACACGAACAACGCAGGATTTTTATAGACGCGTTCTATTAATCTAGTGAATCGATAAGAATTCTGAAAACAAAAATTTGAAAATTTGGCGTAAAGTCTACAACGGAACGGTGAGGCCAGTTTTTGGAATATCAGTCCCTAATTTAAGAAATCAAAAGCGAAATTGATCTAAAAAATTGAAAATTTTTAAAAATTTAATTAATCGTCATAAAAAAATGATTTTAAAAAGTGATCTGACCGTTACGTTGTAGACTTTATGCTGAATTCGGAGTTCTTATCAATTCACTAGATTAATCAGTGTGTTTAGATGACGACCGCCTTAACCCTGACGAATAAAGCGTTTGTTTGTTCGCTCCATGATAACGATCATCCATCATTCGTTCCAGAAAAGAACTGCGGTACGTCAGAAGAATAACGGCGATATACGCCATTTCGTTTCTGTACCGAGGGATTCTCATACGACTTCAACTGTTCGCGTGCGTACTGGCTTACGTGTTACTGGGAAATTACATTTCCATTCAAAAAGTATCCGCCGAATGTGCGTTTAAATTTACGCACGGAAAAATAATATCGCCGCCATTGTCTTTTCAGGTTTTCGTCATTATATCGTTCTACAATCTGTTGCAAACTACGATGACGGTTTTTTTTTGCACCGGCATGGCACAATCGGCCGACATGTTAGCCACCGTCGAACGCATTCAGGTAATCGAACGCACGCGAAATTAGAGGGGACTGTGCACATTATGACGCAAGACAGTTTTTGGTATTTTTACCACCCCCCCCCCTCAACCCCTCATTTATATAAGACACACACACCGATTCTCCCTACATATTTTACGTAAGAAATAATAAAAAATACATATATATATATATATATATATATATATATATATTATTAATTTACAAAAAAAAAAAAGAAAAGATGTTACGACCTGCATTTATTATAATATTATTATATTATTTGTTAGCACTGTAAAAAAAATCATCACATCACGTATATAAAATAATATTATAGCAAAAAGCTTTCAAAAGCTAAGCTTGTGCTGAAAAGGAGAGTCCTAAATGCAATCTAGTTTTGATACGGTGGCAGATTTAGCGTCAGGCAGAGTATGTAGTTGCTCAGGGCGGCAATTTCATGATCAAAATTATATTTTACTATTCGACTTCAAACTAATTATTGTAGTCATACATTTTTATATTCCAAAAATATTTTTTTTATTTTAAAAACGTTTTAGTTATTTTATTAAATGTTACTGATGTTGGTACACCTACAATGTAATGAGAATTTTCGTTTTTTAATTTTTTCTCTGGAAAATGTACGGGTGACTAAATGGGAAAATTCGGTTTATTGAGATTAAATATTTGACTATTTACACCATTTTATACTAAAAATAACTTTAAAATACCTAAATCGATTATTTTAGCACTACTACAGGATTGTTAAATTTTTAATTTTAATTTTGAAGAATATTTTATATTTATCAATAAAATTTTTATTCAATAGTATAATACATTTTACAAATAGAACGATTATTGAACATAAAAATTGATTATTTAGTCAACAAAAAAATTTTTAAGCTTTAAAATTCACGTTTTACACATGAACGGTGGAAAAATTTTTTTGGGCGTTAAAAAAAAAAAAAACAGTTGTCTAGGGGCGGCAATAGTGTAAATCCGTCTTTGTTTAGATAGCAAAATATAATGATTAATATAGAGGAAGATATACATATTATAATAATTAAATATTATAAAACAGTAACGCCAAAAGTTAATTTAGACAAAAAATGTTTAAACAAATTAAATATTATTAAGTGATCAAGATTAATATTAAAAGTTTTTTTACATAATCGAGTGCCTTTGTTAATTGGGCTTTGCTGGTCGACTACAGAACAATTAAAATTTGATAAATGCTTGAATTACTATTTGATTTATTTCTGGTCTCACGTCGGGACACAAGAAATATTTATGTTTATACAAAGAAATAGTAGATATTTATAGCACACATTAGTAACAGTGCGAGTACATTAAATTCACCGTACATAGTTATTTAAGTACAGCGGTTCCCAAACTGTGCTCCGGGGAGCCCTTGGGGCTCCGCGGCTGTTTCACAAGGGCTCCCTACCATAAAAATTTAATAACATAATAATAATTGTTCGTTATGACACAATATCATCCTTAAGGAGACATAATAAAAAAATAGTCATAGAGAACATTCGTTTTTATAGGGACTGGAAAATTCCCCCAAAAAAAACTCCAAATATACCTCAAAGTCCATTCAAATGTGGCGATTCACCATAATATTATGTATCCATAGAACAGAGGCAAATGAAAGTTAACAATAAATATTTCTTAGGGCTGCGCGAGAAAATAACGCTTAAAAAAAAAAAAAGGCTCCGCGGTTGAAGAAGTTTGGGAACCGCTGATTTATATATATATATATATATATAACCGTTTAAGAGATTTATCAATAATTAAAGACAGATATTTAACGTGATTTTAGATTCTGAGGGGAGCGAAGAAGCTAGTGTTTTTACAATGATGTTTATTTTTTTTTATTTTTTTTTTTCTGTTAACACTTTTTCGTATAGAAATAATT
>JAIPRM010007698.1:0-16849 GCA_025469315.1 Stegophylla sp. TES_Ste_2020 | reverse complement strand
AAAGATTTTGGCGCAAGAAAATTTTGAAAATGTGAAAAAAAATTTTGGACATTTTTTGAAATATTTTTTTTTATTTTATTAACTTCCTTCGTTCAGAATCGTTTTACTGAAAAAATGATTTATCGTTTCTTTAAAATTTAATACGCCCGTCAAGAGAATACCACCCATCGTGCGAAGTACACCCATTGTGCGAAGTATGTCCGGCTTTTTTACTCCCTAACGATCATTTTACAACCACGATAAGTTATTTCTTTTTCTATCAAATTTTACTTACATCAACATTGTAATTCGAATAAAAAAAATTAAATTAAGGAAACCACGGGACGAATTGATTCTTATTAAACAGGCAATAAAAAAAAAAAAAAAAAAATCTTCCAATAATATTAAAAGTGTGTGAGGTGAAAAGAATAATTAGCACTGCTAGGCAAAAAGCGTTGAACACGCATGAAAATGAACTCATCTCCAGACCCGTGTGTGCGATTACAACGCAGCCTTGAGCGAGAAAACTCATATGTGAAGAACATGCCACCCCATTTATTCGATACTCTTTTTCGTACTTTCGATTCGTACCTTAAAATTTCAGAAATCACGAAACGATACTTTAGTTAAGTTACATTTGCATTTTTCAATATTTTTTCCGAAGTTTGGAAAATCTTTACAAAATTTGAGTAAAACAATTACAAAAAAATTTTGAAGTGTTGGTTGAGAATAGCTTGGTGAACATATTGGTAAAAGAAAAAAATTTAAAAATTTTCTTGATAATTTTTTTCTTAATTTTTCTGACACTTTTTTACTGTAACTTTTTGGGTAGAAATATTTATACGCATGCATTATTTATTTATTATTATTATTATTATTTTTTTTTTTTTTGATGAATAATTAACTTTACAATTTTTAATCAAGTAATCTTAAATAATAAACTAGTAAATAGTCTTACTGAATATTATTTATCATTTCTTTAAAATTTAATATACTCATCAAGACTTTCCCCTTGTCCAGATTTTAGATTCCGAATGAAGAGAAGAAGCTAGTGTTTTTACAATGATGTTCATTTTTTTTTTCTGTATACACTTTTTTGTATGGATCGTACTTATCTAAAAGTTTCAATTGGCAACTTTTTTGAAAACGGATTTGTCTCTAGTCTGTACTTTAAAGAGATCATTTTTATAAATTCTCAATTCTTCAATTTTTTTGCGAGGAAAAAACTATCTAAAATTTTACAAAAAGAAAAAAAATTGATAACCATCATTTTTTGATTCAAAATTTATGAAAATTTAAACATATATACAATAATATAAGAGATATTTTGGTTCAAGGACATTTTTAAAATGTGAAAAAAAAAATTGGACATTTTCTGACACATTTTTTTTTTTTCATTAAATTTTATTTCACTTTTTTTTATAAAAGAAAAGTAAAGTAAAGTAAAGTATAGACATCATCACGGATAGTTTTCGCTTTTCGGATCAGATACTCTTTGTGGGTGTGTTGAAAAAATTACTAGTATTATTTTTTTATATTATTAACATCCTTCGTCCAGAATCGTCTTATTAAAGAAATGATTTATCGTTTCTTTAAAATTCCATACATCCACCAAGGTTATCTGATCCGAGGAGTGAAGAATATCCGTGGTACGAAGTATGTCCAGCTGTTTTCAACATAAATTTTAAAATTAAAAGATGCTTTTTAATACGAAAAAAAATGGTCTGAGGTCTTAGATATTAATGGAAGTATTAAATATTTGAATATAGCTTTACTGAAATTTTGCACCCCCTTGAAAAAAAACTGAAATGATGCCCCTAGACAGGGTAATATAAATTACGTATATTATGCGCGTTCCAACATTGTGTAACACCGTCGTTACGATAATTAATTGGACTTTTGGTTGAGGGAAAGAAGTCGAAACTCTCCGAAAGACTGTAATAATTGTGTGCACAGTATTACAGTAATTATTATGCCCGTAGTCATAACTTCAATTATTGACTCGGAGAGAGGAGAAGCAAAGTCAAACAGGCGAGACCGCCCGAGTCTGCCGACGCCGTCTTATTACCTTAAATTGTTGTTCCTACAACGCAAACAAAAATTTCGAGTCGGGCCACTGTAATATTAATATCACGCACTAATTTAGTTCAAATTAAAATATATATGCGTTCTAAAGTAATTAACGAACGTATTTGCTGTGTCAGTCGAAGCACGGGGCGGATACCTAGAATTGATTCCTCTTTCCAGGGATGAATAATGGAACAGATCCGGTAATTTTTCAAAGAGATCGGAGATCGCAAAAATTATAATTAATGTGTTGTTCTCGGGAAAACATTTATAAAACTTTTATAACAATCAGGAGCAATTTTTATGGAACAAAAGAGATAATAACATAATTTTTACATAATTTACATGATAATTATGTTAAATTATGATTATAATTATGTCCATATTTTTTTTCGCGTTTATGCATTTGTTAATAATTTTCAAACGATAAATTTTTTAAAATGAAACATTTTTGACATACGGTCGAGTTCACGCGATCGTTAATTTATTCATAATATAGAAACGAGGAAATTATTACTATATCTTTTTAATTATTATAAATTGAAGGAATTCCAAGAAATATATTTTATTATTTTGCAAAATTTTTAAGCTTGTTCGAACGCATGGCGAATTCACGCGAAGGATCCGTAGTAGTTATCTAAATTATTGGAATAATCAAAGTCAGGAAGATTAAAACATTTGAATAGTTATGTTTTTAGTAGTGAAAATGTATGAAAAATTTCCAAAATACTCTTTAAAAAATAAAAACACTGATTATTATTAAATTCATTGTTTGATTATTGATATAGAAAAAAAAGATAGCCGGACATATTTCGCATCACAGATATTCTTACTCCATAGGTCAGATACTTTTGGTGGGTTTATAGAATTTTAAAGAAACGATAAATTATTTCTTCAATGAGACGGTTCTGAACGAAAGAAGTTAACAATATAAATAACAATAATAATCGTCATTTTCAACACATTCACCAAGGGAACCTAATCCGAAGAGAACAGAATATCCGTGGTGCAAAGTATGTCAGGATTTCTTGTCTATACTATAGTCTACTTTACTTAACTTTAATTTAATTTACTTTGCTTTACTTTACTTAACTTTACTTTTTTCTATTTAATAATCAAAAAAAAGGAAATAAAATTTAATGAGAAAAAAATGTGTTAGAAAAGTGTTAAATTTTTTTTTTACATTTTCAAATTTTTCTTATGCCAAAATGTTTTTCATATTTTTGTCTACCTATGTTTAAATTTTCATAAAGTTTGGATCAAAAAATTATGGTTTCCGAGTTCTTTTTGTCAAATTTTGGCTAGTTTTTTCAAAAAAAAAAAAAAAAAAATGAATAAAATAACTTCTTTAGAGTACCATCTAGAGGCGAATCCGGTTTCAAAAATTTACAGATCGAGACTTTTAGAAAAGTAGATCCATACGAAAAAGTGTGTACAGAAAAAAAGAAGATAAAAAATAAATAAATATGTACACATTATTGTAAAAACACTAGCTTATTTACTTCGTTCAAAACCTAATGTAAAATAAAATGATATAAATAATATATTATTGGCGACAAAAATTTAATATTTTACAATGCTTTTGATGGAATTTATAATCATATATTGTTCTAAATTTTCTGTAGTGAATTTAATAGGTGAACCGTAAATATTGTCTTATATATTATACTGCAGTGCCGGATTTAGAAGGGGCGAGCGGTGGCACTTGCCTACGGGTGCCGTATATTTTTCCTTAATACAAAATGTTTTAGTTGAAGAATTTGTGAATTTAAAGGTGAGCTGTTACGGCGCCTTGTAATTTTATTGGCCCAAGGCGACAAATACTCTAGATCCGGCACTTGAGGAGCGTATTTCATATTCGTGGCCATACTAGGAGATTTTAACAACAATATACCAAAATAAATTACTGAGATTAACGTCATTTAAAAAATCGAAAGTATTTTTTAAATTCTCTAATATAATCCAACATTACAAAAATATTTTCGATTATGTAACATAAGGTAAAATATTCCAAAATATTCTCCGAAGACATAACAGACATTAATTTAGAAAAAAAAAAATCTTTTGATAGATTCTTAATATTACAAAGCGAAAACACTTCTCACTCTCATCCAGTGTTGGATTCAGAAAAAAAGTATGAGGGGTGCTAAGCTAACATAAGGAAAACGAATAAAAATGTACTTTAAAGCTATTGTAGATAAGTATTCATTACCATTTAAATTAAACATCAAATCTTTTTGATAATTATTGACAACTGAAATACTAAATTATCATACAAAATATTAAGTTTTCAACTTTCCATGCCAGTAACTCGCTTGTTAAAAATCAAAAAATAATTAAACAACAATCTTCCACAGGTATAGTTTTTAAAAACACTAAGGAATTCGTACTTGAAGTATTAAAGGTTACGGAAAGAAATGAACGTTTATATTATTGCCTAATGCATTTTGAAAAAGCATAAAAAAATTTTGGAAGTGTTAAGTTACAATTAATATATTTTAGCCAGAAATTACGGACTCCAGTAATACGAATGTGCTATAGAAGAACTCGTGGCTTATTATTGTTTCGTTTTTATTTTTTACAACCATAAAAACCAATTTTATTTATTTATTTATTTATTTTATTATTCGTACGCGACACATCGAATGAACACGAACGCGGCAGCCGCTCTGCCGTACAGTCATTAAAATTCCTTTTATACGTTTTTATGGAAAATTATACGTTTTCAGACCCGGTCGCCAACGCCCATCCCCACCCCCGTCGCTCCAACACGATATGTCCGCACATTACGTCCGAATTATCAGAACAATAATGATAATAATAATAATAATAAAAAATAAAAAAACTCGACGACGACACAATACAATACCCCGTTGCTCCCTCCCCGTTGTCATATTATCATTATTATACAATAATACACATTTTTTTTTTTTTTTTGCCGTTCAAACGCGTCTATATTTATGTGCACGTTATAGGTATATGACGTGTGTATTATAATAAATATACACCAACCAGCCGTATTACGATTTAAAATGCATAATATTATAATATATACCGATTCCGGTCACCGATACGCGTTATTACGCTTCTCGTGGCGCCACATCGATGTTTGACGATAATAATAATAATAATAATAATAATAACAATAATGTATGATATGCCCGTCGGTTCCGCTAAATCTGAGTGCATACAGAGCGTTCGCTATCACTCTCCTAGTATTTCTGGTAAATTTTTCACCGCGTTTTCTTTCGGATCGTAAAGTCTCCGGATAGGAGAGGAGAAGGAGAAGAGCGCTAAATCCCTTTCCTACACGTATAAAGTATACAGTTTCCTGTGTATATTTATCGAGAGTATGAAACTATTTATTCATTTATAATATATGAAACTAAAAAAAAATATAATATATTCTAAACTGGATTTCTAATTATAACCCCATTGGCCATTACAAGTCATTCGTGAGTTGTGTTATCGTTTACAAAAAAAAAAAAAAGTGCGTACTTCGCACGTCGGGTGGGATTCTCTTGACGGGTGAATTGAATTTTAAAGAAACGATAAATCATTTCTTCAATAAAACGATTCCGAACGAAGAAAGTTGATAATACAAAAAATAAATGAGAAAAAAAATGTTAGAAAAATGTTCAATTTTTTTTTCACATTTCCAAAATTTTCTTGCGCCAAAATCTTTCTTATATTATTTTCTATCTATGTTTAAATTTTCATATAGTTCGGATCAAAAAATGATGGTTTGTAAATGATTTTCCGTCTTTTGCGGATTAACATGGCTATATTCACCACACTGGCAGTAATAATGGCTTTATTTTGAACTTATGAAAAAATCGTTTGTTCTTCAATTAGAGCTTTTTGTAGTTTTCAACTTCAATTTTTCTTAACTGTCCGTATTAGGAGTCATATTATTTAACTTTATGTTTGGATTCATAATACCATTTAATACTGTATTTTTTCAATACGAAAATGAATTCACGACATACAAGGCACATGCCTTTTCCTGTATTTTCAATAACTAAGAATCCATTTATTAAAAAAAAAAAAAAAAAAAAAAAAACCCGATATACTTCGGACGATGGGTGTTCTTCGAACGACGGATGGGATTCTCTTGACGGGTGTATTTAATTTTAAAGAAACGATAAATCATTTCTTCAATAAAACGATTCTGAACGAGGGAAGTTCATAATATAAAAAATAAATGAGAAAAAAAAATGATAGAAAAATATCCGAAATTTTTTTTTCACATTTTCAACATTTTCCTATGCCAAAATCTTTCTTATATAATTTTCTATCCATGTTTAAATTTTCATAAAATTCGTATCAAAAAATGATTGTTTTTGATTCGTTTTTATCAAATTTTGGGTAGTTTTTTCCAAAAAAAAAAATTGAAACATTGAGAAATTCAAAAAATGACCTCTTTAAAGTACAATCTAGAGGCAAATCCGGTTTCAAAAAGTTAGTGATCGAAACTTTTGGACAAGTACTTTTATAGAAAAAGTTGTACACAGAAAAAAAAAACATCATTGTAAAAACACTAGTTTCTTCACTTCGTTCAGAATCTAAAAAAAATATAATATTTTCTAAACCAGATTTCTAATTATAACCCTATTACAAGTCATTCGTGCGTTGCATTATTGTAATATCGTTTGCAAAAAAATTTCAAAACGGATCGAGAGAGTTATTAGTTAATACAGTGACTTCTTTTCAATTCATTAAGATTCTGAGTGGAACGAAATAGATAGTGTTTTAAAAATGATGTTTATTTTTTGGGGGTGCACGTATTCGTATAGAAATACTTGTTCAGGCGTTTTAAAATGCAAGTTTTTAAATCGGAAATTACATCTAGTTGATACTTTTGGAGGTCTTACGAATTTGGTCAATACTTTTTTTCAAAACGATCAAAACCTGTAGAAAAATTAAACACACATAAAAAAACAAGAAAAATAAGCATAATATGCCGGAAATGAGATTTATTCATTAATTTATTCATTCTAATATAATACCGAAACTAATAAAACAACGAATTTTAAATTTTGATGCATTTTAAACAATAGTATAGTAGAAATTAGAATTATTCCAACAAAATTTAACCCCTTTTGCGGTTGATACGGCATTTTGGAATTATCTTGTGTTTTGTTAAGTTTAATCTGATGAAATTCTTGATATAATTGGCTGAAATTTTGACACAACTTTACTTGCATATTCTAATATATTATCAATATTAAAAAATCTCGAAAATCGTAAGTCAAGTTTTGATTTTAAAAACGTTTAAGTCAGAATTTATAAGAAATTTATCATTTTTACATAATATATAACTTTTCTCAGTCAAAACGTTATAACTTATACTTACGTTTTTGTTAAAATCGCTAATGTCAAGAACTTTAAACTTCTGAATACATCACACTTATTCATTTTCATAAATAATGAAATTAACTCAATTTATTCTGTTATTACCCATTCCATAAGTAATATTGCTTCAATCTTGAAAATATTAACATCACCTTATCATAGATGTATTCCAGGTAAAATGTAAACATGAAACAATTGTTAATTATAAAATGATTATTATTTATATCTATAATAAACTGAAACTTCACTCAGAATCATTTTGTTTAAAAAGTTTTTATTGTTTTTTTTTTTTTTTTTTAATTCAATACACCCAGCTAGATAATTCCTCCGAGAATGGTTTGAAGTGCGTCCAATTTTTTTTTTTTTTTTTATATATATATAAGTAATTTGATTAATTACTTTATAAAGTCCTAATTAAACAATAATTGTTAAAACTGAAAAGTTCTTAAAAATACATTAATTTTACTATTTTATTAGCGAAAAACTTTTCAGCATTTTCTAAAGCCAATTTATATAGCAACCTAGAAGATAAAACTGGTTAAAGAACGTTCGAATTATTTTTATAATTTTCGTCTTGGATAAAATGTAATTTGGTGTATTATTTATTTAAATTTAACGGTTATATTGTAACCCTTTGTAATTCGTATTATGAAACGCTCGAATTTACCTTTTGAATATTCGTGTAATTAAACTTTTTAATTAGAATTAGCTAAAGTTATAATAAAATTACATTTATTTTGTAGAATAAAAAGAACGAAGGCGGTGTTTACAGTTTTTTCAAGCGAAGCGAGACAATTTGTTTGACATACGTTTTTAGAAGATAATTACTACCGAAATGTAATTTAAATATTATAATAGTCCTCCACCCCTAAATTTATCGCGCTACGCATATGCCCCTGAGAAATATTTACAAAACCTTATTTCTGTAGGAAAATCAACCATCATTTAACAATGCAGTCGTCCACTTGTGTACTTATGATTGTTAAAATCGATTGACGACGTTGTTGTATACGCGTTACAGAATAATACTTCGACAGGGTAAAATGAAAAATATCACTTGTTTAATATGGTCAATTGTCTCGACGATCAAATGACAACGTTGCAAAATACTCGATTAATGATTGTACAGTAAACCCTCGTTTAACGTCGAGGTCAAATTCCTAAAATACTTGACGTTACTCGAAAAACCGTCGAGTAAAACACTTTTTACATGATGAGATTTGTTCAAAAGTATATTCCTACCAATGAATAACGATATATTATTTTAAAATTATTATTTAATTAAAATATTGCATTATTTTACATGTATATTGTTGATATTCTGTATTAAATTACTGCATTGTAATTAATGAAAACCTATATTTTCTCGAGAACACTTTAAGCTCTTCAACGAATTTTGTTTAACCTTAAAAAACCGTTCATGTTTTTGAACCATTTTCTTTGATAATTTTTCACTAATCTGATCCGCGTATTAAAAAACCTGAACATTTTTCACACATAAATGAGTATTCTTCGCTTTTCGAGTTACATTTGGTGAGTGTGTGACATTTTAAAGAAGCGATAAATAATTTCTTCAATAAAACAATTCTATGTAGAGCTTCAAATAATGTAAGACAATTTCACTTAAAAATCATAAAGTTTATTATTACAAAAAACTAAAAAATATTTTTTACTCGACCAATTTTAAATCCCACTGTAACTTATAAAAGGAATAATACATTTTATGAGAGAAAAAAGCAATACTTTATTTTTTAGATATTCTATATTTACAATATTATTGTCAATTAATAATTTAAATATTTCCATAAAGTTTTATTTAAAAAAATAAATAAATATATAAAGCAGTTTTTGTCAAATTTTGGATAGTTTTTTTACATATTTTGAAGAATCTATTGAGGATTTCGAAAAATGACTTCCTAATAGTAACTTTTTGAGCGAAATTCTGATTTAAAAAGTTGCTGGTTGAAACTTTTGGACAAGTATTTCTATACGATAACGTGAACACTGAAAAATAAATAAATAAATAAACATCGTTGTAAATACACTAGATTCTTCGCTCCGCTCAAAATGTAAAACAATGTATTACTGAAACCGACTTCAACAACGTAATAGCAAAACAACGTTAAACGAGCACTTACTGCAATTAAATTCTAATATGATATTCAGGATACTCTTCAAACGCAGTGTTTGAAATGTTGTTTCGTCGAAATTATTCAAATACACGTGTATAAATATTTCAGTAAAGGGTCAGTCTACATATTATAACCTTAATTTCAAGCAAATCACAAATTATAATATAAAATGTTATTTTACATCGAACGCACAAAATCAGTCAACCGTCAACAGTCAACTGACGATTAAATTAAAAACTAGAACGCGTGATTAATTTTCCAATTTAAATATTATACAGTTACAATAGCTCGAGGCAGTTTGAATGTTATTATTAAGTAGTTAATAATTATTACTATACTTGAAATTGTTTTTTTTTTTTTTTTTCAAAAACTCATAATTTACCATCAAAAAACTTTAACAACTCACTTGACTGTAGGCGCAGCACTTGACTTTCATTATTAAAATCTATAAAACGCTTTTAAATTATGCACTGATGATTACATAACTTTATGTAGACGATATAGCCATGCCGATACACCGAACGGCCTTGACGTCGAAGCTCAACCGCGCGATGTACATCAATAGAATAAATTTTATTACGTTTACGAGTTGTGTTCAAAAAACATATCCGTGCGGGGCGAATATTTTCGTATTTGAACAGGTGAATTAAGTACCGAACATTTTCATTCTCCATAACTTCCCCGCTGTAGTAATTTAGGGGAGGGCAATAGGAGCGATCACCCCCAAAAACCACCAAAAAAAAAAAAAAAAAACCATATACTAATATAGTTATTCATAAGATTGCATGAAATGTTACGTGCAAAAGCAAATGTTACATACAATTGTATAAATGGATTTTTAATTTATTGATAGTAATAAAGGGAGCAAATGTTTAATACTTGACGATTTTAAGTATAGAAAATTTATCAATTTATTTGAAATTGTATTTAAATCATGTCTAAAAATTCGGCGTCGTCACTTCGCTCTATTACTCCGCCAGCGAAGGTTAGTTCACTGGATGTTTGGTCGACTTCGCTTCGCTCCGCAAATCCTTAATATCCCCTGTGCAACGTGGGGACATTGGGACATTTCGACTTGATAATCGACTTGCTGTGGGACATGGGGATATTTTGATCATTATAACGTGTACGGTTTTTGGTAATCACAATTTTAAAAAGTGTGCGGTTTTTGGAGTCAACGGTTCATAATTAGTACAAAAGGGAGAAATTGAGTTATGAATTTAAAAGTATACCAAAGATATTATACATAATACGTATTTGTTTTATAATATTATTATCTATGACAAAAAATCGGTGTTGAGCTTAATACCCTTCGTGGTGAGCATTGATTAACAATAGTCAATGAGTATAGCCAGTGGCGTATGCAGGATTTTGCAATGGGACGTGCTAATAATAAAAATATATATATATTTCTAGTTTCATTTGGTGTGAAATTGATATTTTAGGTACCTATGCAAAATTATCGTTTTCAACCCTGTGGTAAAATGTCAGTGAATCTAGTTACTATCACTATTAAGCACCCCACTTAATGAGTTCCTATAAAATAGGTATATGGTCATAAAATTAAAAATCATCACTGTTCCATAACATTTATCACATGATAAAAAATTTAAAGTTTCGAATATTTTCAAATGTTCACATTCAATGAAGGTAAACTTTCTTGATAATTTTATCGAATCTAATGATTACTATATAGGATATGTGGTCAGTTTATTACTAAATAAATAAAATAAATTTTGTACAATTGTTTTACATAATATAGTGGTAGTAGGTTATTTTCCAAAATTTTGAAAATAACGTGTTTAAAGTGCGATCTTAATGAAAATCTATGATCCAAAGAATGATAAAATAAGACTTAATTCATTTATGGGTTCCTACTAGAAAAAGTTGTCAAAAATATAATAAAACAATCGCAAGAAATCTAACTTAATTTAACGTTTATCTCTTTTTATAAAATAAAATGAAATACGGATAATGGGGAGGGCTTCAGTCCCTTAGCCCCTTGCCCTCTGCGTACGTCTCTGAGTATAGCTACATTAAATTATAATAGTGAACAACGTCGTTGCAGTTTATTTTTAAGCCCCAAACGTTTTGAAAATATTGAATCGCCCTTCTCAAAATAAACATTTATTCACGTGCCAGTTTCCACAAGTGTGCGTGGGCAATCGAAACTCGTTCGACGTTTACAAAATTTCACAGAGGTATTTATTCGCTCGCGGTGCTGCGTCACGAAACGGCACGTGTTCGCAAAAGTAAATAATTACACCGTGATACACACTCGCAGGGGTCGGGTTAGTACCGCGCGACCGAAATCGATCGTCGTCGGTCGTTTTTGCATCGGAAAAGTTTTTGGATCGACGAGAGGGTCCGCGCCGTGCCACTTTTATCTTATCGTTTATATACGAGCCATATTATAGTAGTAACCCCGTGCCCCCGCCGCCGAAGTTCTCGCGACTAATAAATATTATCTCCCCCCGGCTCCCGGGCGCATCCGCGGTGTAATCAAGTGTAAATGATGTGCGTAGTAGACGGCGGCGGCGGTGGTCGGGGTGAACAGTAGTGAAAATAGTTTCCACGACGGATACGTTGCGCCGAAACGTTTCATAAATAATATAATATAATATATCAACTGGCATTGCGTGGCTGCTAAAAAGCGAATTGACCGCGCCGCAATCGAACGTTTTCGATGGTTTATGAATTCACGACGAATATATTTTATGCGCGGATAATTTAATTATACAGCTCGCAGAAGAAAAAACAAAAACAAAAAAAAAAAAAAAAACTTAAACAAAACAGTTTTCGTTTAAAAACGACGACGCGAAATAAAAAAAATAAAAAAAAATGCGATGACAATTTTTTTTTTCTTTTAGCAGCGAGCACAAAAAGAAATCTGGTCGAGTTTGGGGAAAAAAACACACGTATAGAAGAAGTGGTGTGAGTACACTTTATGTGTCTTTATTACAGCGTTTTGGCACATACTTAAATCCAAACTTGGAGTAACAAAAATAAAAAATACTTTTTAACGTTATTACAGTTTAAACATCGTTATTCATTGTAATATTATACTGCTATACTATATCGCAATTAGAAATTAAAACGTTATTGATTTTTTTTTTTTTTTTTACGTTTATCTTTTTATTAGAAATTTATACGTCATTCAATATTTGCCTCAAACACTATTGGGAAATCCGACGTTATGAGCTTTTTACGTTTAACGTGATTGTAATTATTTTAAACACTATTAAATTTTATTGCATTGATTCTATAATAAATTTGACATTATAATATGAAAAAAAAGAATTTGTTTCACGACCTTTTTCGTATTCTGATTTGTAATATTTTGCGTTTATATAATTGTTTTGTTTCGTTTTTTGATTTACCTATATTTTCTTTCATGGTTCTGTTTTCTTTAGTGTGTTTTTTTTTTTTGTTAATTGGCGTTTACTACTTTTCATTAAGTTTTCCGTTTTAAATGTCAATCGTTTTTTGACAGTTATAACGTTATAAAAACGTTTTAGAACCTTGCTTAAATCTAAATATTTGTTTTGGTTGGCGTCAAAAGGGACGTGAATTTAAAAAATAATGACCCCGCTGTAATTAAATAAACATTGAATTTGCTAATCGAAAAAATATAATATGCTGTTCGTTTAACAAACATATAATTATCTATTCATTCATTGTTTCCTTACACCAGGATGACGTTGTTCTAATTCGTAGAAATCGACGTAATAGCGAAGTCAGACGTCTAATATGAACGAAAAATTATACAATTTTTTATCGAGCCGGTTCAAAATGTTGTTAAAACGATTTTTTTTTTTTTTTTTTGTAATCTCTTTTTCTGTTCAATTTATCTAAATAAACTATTAATACTTAAAACCAAAGTTTTTGAAAATGTTCTAACGTAAATCTGTGTAAATAATTTTAACACTTTTTTTTTTACACACCAACAAAGTTTTAAATTCAATTACTATTTTTCTCTATGACTTACGAATGTACACAATTGTGAATTTATTAAATACCAAAATAAAGTGGACTCATTTTGGCACCAGCACATTGCACAAAGTTCGTTGTAACCGAATGAAAATAAAAAAAAATATAGGCAAAGTAGGGAAAGAAACGGAAAAATATTTTAAATCAATATTTATTACTAATTATATTTTACAATTTGAGATGAAACATATTATTATACATTATTTATTAAAAAAAAAAAAATTTAATTTGTGTTCAATTAATTTTGAAACATGGAATGTCCTTTAAAGATTGTTGTACTTACTTCAAGGCATGAATATAAACCACTTCAACTTTAATTACTTTTGGATTCTGAGTGGAACGAAGAAACTAGTATTTTTACAATTATGTTTATTTTTCATCTTTTTTTTTTTTCTGTAAACACTATTTCGTATGGAAATACTTGTCCAAAAGTTTTAATCGGAAATTTTTTGAATCAAAATTCACCTGTACGTACTTTTAAGATGTTATTTTTTGGTATTCTCAATAGTTTTCTCAAAATTTGGAAAAAAGTACCCGAAATTCGACAAAAACAACTTGAAAAATATTTTTATTTAATTTTTAAATCTGAACTTTATAAAATTTTAATAAAGATAGATAACATTATTAGAAATCTTTTAGCGCAAAAAATTATGAAAATGTGAAGCACTTTTTTCTTATCAATTTTTCCCATTTTATCAGTTAAAAATGATATATACAATTGATTGAGTAAAAAATAAATTATTGTTTTTTATTATAACACACTTTATCATTTTCAATAAAATTATTTTGCATAATTTAAGGCTCCGCTTAGAATCGTCTGCTTGAATAAATGATTAATTATAATGTTTATTTATAATTAAATCACCAACTAAGAGCATCTCACACAAGAAACGAAGAATATCCATGGTGTAAAGTATGTCGAAATTTTTTTAAAACTCATTTATTTCGAAATTTTCTTAAAAATGTTTACATTTTCTACAATTTTTATGTGAAATTGCAAAACTACTTGAGAAAAGATTTATTATTATAATCGAAATAGTGAGTCTTATAACTGATTATAAAAAAGAAGAATAAATGTATTTGTATACGTCTGAACCTTTCTGGATGAATTTAGTATTCTTAACAACATTTAACAACGAACAAGTCTTTAATAAATCACAGGGGAAAATTTTTACGCACCATCTGTAAGTTATGCTATAAACAATTGATAAGGTAATAATTAGGGCCAAAAATTATGTTTCCTAAAAAACTACTAAGTATGTATGAAAATACGCTCTAAAAATTACCAAAATATACTTTTTAAACAGACTCTCTGAACAAAAAAAAAAAATTAATAACAAAAAAAAATACATATATAAATTATATTAATTTTTATGATGTTGGATCTTTTGATCTTGATCGTCGAATCATTAAATACAACGAAAGCGTTTATCAATTTTAATATGTTATAGAAGTGTAAATCAAGATTAACAATTTTACGGGGGGCAGATAAAATACAATTGAGAATTTCGAAAAATGACTTATCTAAAGTATCATTTTCAAGAAAATCCGATTTCAAAAAGTTACTGATCGGAACTTTTGGCCAAGTGTTTCTGTACAAAAACGTATGTTTATAAAAAAAAAAGAAAAATAAATGAAAATAAGTAAAAAATAAACATCATTGTAAAAACACCAGCTTCGCTCAGAATTAAAAACTGTACGGAAAATCCACTCGACCGTGTAATAAAATGACCGAGAGAACCTGCGGCGCAGTATGTCGAAGAGGATCGCCCTGGATACATATATACTACTAAGGTCACATTATTATACGTATCGACCAATGTCCTCTGAACGGTGTATTCCATTATTAATATTTAAATACCACTCTCGTGTGTCCGTGCGAGTATGGGATGACGACACGCACACGGAAGGTCGGATAAACATTTTTTTTTTTTTATTATGATTATTATTATTATATACGTTTCTCCACCCTCGCCCTCCCAACTCACAGCCCTTACACACGCACACGCAGTCAATACGATATAAAATGACAGTAGGTATACACTTTTTCATGACAGACCGGTGTTCGCCAAAAACAAAAAAATAAATAAATAACGCATTCCAGTTGGTGTTAAGTTGACATTTTTCAAAAAATGTCACGTAAACAGTGACTCGAAGTTTTCATAGAGTATTAACTATGAAATTTTCTGACTTTTCCGGATTTTGCAGAAAATTGTGTAAATTTTTCATGATTTCATAATTAAGTGAACGTATATAAAAACTTGTTCATTGACCGGACAAAAAAAATCTCAAGTCCTCAAATACGTTTGCTATATATTATACTATCAAAAACCAAATGTAATTACTAAACATTTTTTATTTTACTCTAAACAATTTTTCAATAACTTAATAAGTAACCCAAATAAGCGAAAAAGTAAGACTGAAATTTTCAAATACTAGCTACGAATTAGGTATAAAATATTTTTATGAATATAACATATCGGTTAACAACTCGAGAAATAAAAAAAAAAAATATAGAAAATTATTAGACAAAATCATAAATTAAAGTATTTGGTTTAAAATTGGTATTGATATCAATTTGAGAATAAATAAAATATTTAATACAGATTTTTCTTACATTTCCAGGTTTTTCAGATTTTTTTCAGAATTTTGTTCCCCTTTAGTGTTTAAATCGTACGTTAAATCTCCAATCCTACTCTGCTGTTAATAGGATTGACTTGAAGGAGGCAGGAGGGAGTTTATAATTTTTTCTCCTTGCGGTAAAACTATTACTTGCAATTATTCCCCCCCCCTGGCCACCCGCTTCTAAACAAGTTTTAAAAGTTTTCATTTCAAAATATCATCAATAATTTTAATGTATGAAATA
This sequence comes from Stegophylla sp. TES_Ste_2020, assembly GCA_025469315.1. Taxonomy (NCBI): domain Eukaryota; kingdom Metazoa; phylum Arthropoda; class Insecta; order Hemiptera; family Aphididae; genus Stegophylla; species Stegophylla sp. TES_Ste_2020. Next base: position 460 of record JAIPRM010007698.1, on the reverse strand, counting down.
AAGTACCCGTGACCTGTGTGTAATATCTCTTAGTTAATACATAAATAAATGGTTGCGGTCATGACACTGAAAGTAAACATCCGAATTGAGGTTAACACAGTGTTATAATATGGGGATTTTTAAAACCAGAAACCAGAATTGGAACCCAAAAGAACTGGTTAACCTTACAAATTTAGGAACCCAAGTCTTCATCAAGAAAAATTTAAAATTATTTACTGTAACAATAATTATAAAAGGAATAATTTCGGTTATAAGTAACTAGTTATAATTCTTTTCTGGAAATATATAGTTTTTAGATTCTGAATGAAGTAAAGAAGCTAGTGTTTTTACAATGATGTTTATTTTTTTTTTCTGTGTACAACATTTCGTATAGAAATACTTGTCCTAAAGTTTCGATCAATAACTTTTTGAAACCGGATTTGCCTATAGATTGTACTTTAAAGAGACCATTTTATGAATT
>JAIPRM010007697.1:0-16849 GCA_025469315.1 Stegophylla sp. TES_Ste_2020 | reverse complement strand
AAAAACTTCCCAAAATTTGACAAAAACGACTCGGAAACCATCATTTTTTGATCCGAACTATATGAAAATTTAATTTTGACGCAAGAAAATTTTGAAAATGTGAAAAAAAATTTTTGGACATTTTGCTAACATTTCTTTTTCTCATTTATTTTTTATATTAACTTCCCTCGTTCAGAATCGTTTTATTGAAGAAATGATTTATCGTTTCTTTAAAATTCAATACTCCCGTCAAGAGAATCCCACCCGTCGTGCGAAGAACACCCTCGTGCGAAATATGTCCGGCTTTATTTTTTTTGTTGTGTTTATTATTGCCAGGAAAATGTTTTTATGAGAGAAAAAATTAGGAAAGTTGCACGGAAAATCAGAAATTTAAGAAAACTTAAAGACCGAATCGGTATTCTATATATTATATTGTTTATTCGGTTGCTATAGAATATAGATAATGTTTGCGAAAAGTTTGATAATAATAATTAATTAAATTATTATGACGGGCAAAATGACGGTTGTCATGGAAACACAATGATTTAAGAACATAATAATAATCTATATATAATATAGAAAAATTCCGTGTCACATTGTTTGGTATCCGAACTTCTCCGAAATGGTTCGACCGATTTTGTTGATATTTCTATTTTTGTACATGTTACCTGTAGGTATGAGATATAGGTCGTAAAGTATTTTTCACCCTGGTACCCCAACCCTCCTCCCATATTTTAATAACGATTTTAGTATTCAATACACCCGTCATGCGAAGAACACCCATCGTGCGAAGTATGTCCGGCTTTTTAATAACACGCGCGGCGGGTCTTTAATCATTCATATTTGTATTAAACACTATAATTTCAATGGAAATTAATTGCGTTAATTGCAAAACTGACTTCATTAATTAAAATACCATTATTACCCAAAATACTTAGGTTAGTATGAATTACGTTCCTAATTTGACCTAAGATTGTATTGAATTTAACGCATTGTGTGTCGTTCAGTGCTTGTTAATCTTTTACACTGTTGAACTTTAACCTTCTAATAGCCACACAGTCGGAGGTGTATTGTTCAATAATTATTGTAACATAATAAAATAATAATAAGTTTTCAATTGAAACCAAATACATATGTACCTAAATGATTTTCTACTGTTTTTACTCGTAAATGGAAAACGATGATTATTGGTTACAGCTTAAAATGTAATAATATGACACGATATTTGAATTAATGCATTTGTTTTTATCGTGCATTCAAATTTTAAATATGAACATTTCATTAATGAGCGTATACAAATTAAAAAAAAAAAAAAAAAACCGCTTTAATCAAATAAACGAAAAGAAGATTAGACGAAGTAACGATCCGGTGTTACTGTCTTTAATGTATTCATTTAAATTGAACGATATCAGATTCATTTTAATTATTCATTTCGTCAGACGACAATCGGTTTGAGTTTGAGACACGAACCGAGAGTTAATCGAAATAATAAAGGAACGTAACCTAAGTTCACGTTGTTTCATCAATCCAAATGATTTATTAATTAATTTAAACAATTATTCGCTTCCGAAGGTAAACACCAGATTATTTCAAACTTGAAATACAAACCGAACATTTGGTTTGTTGAAGAATTTCAAATACAAATCAACCATTCGATATTTAAATTGGCCCGAAAAGAGTTTTCAAACTAAGTCCTTTTCAAAATATGTATTGATCAAAGATTTATTTATCCGTCTATGCACGAGTTGTAACATGTGTGATGCAAAACTCAATGTTATCTTAATCAAAGCTATTTATTTATTCTTTAGTTTCGTCTTAAATTTAAATTAACTTTGAAAAAAATAATAATTTTTTGGATCTTGAGACGATCGAAGAAGATACTGACTTTGCTGTTTTTTTTTTTTTTTTATTATTGTTTATCCTTGAACGAAAATATTTATAAGAGTGGTTACAAATTCTATTGTTTATAATATGATGATGGATCTTTTGCATTTGATCGTATGATATGTAATTAGCAATGTCCGCATGGGTTTTATTTATTTTAAAAAGTTCTTAATAATCGAGCAACTTATAGGTAATTAACATTAACATTACTAATTACGTTTTAAACGTAACAATCTTTTTATTCGATTCAATATTGAATAATTGTTTTTTATTTTTCAATGTATAATCATAAAAATAATTTCAATACTAGTCAATATCACACAATAAGTTTAGTGCTCCAATTAGTAAATTATTATTGGTTTGTACGATATATATATATATATATTGGATGGTTGAAACGCGTTTTTTTTTCTTTTTATATTTTGCGAATGAAATGCTTGAAATATTGATTGTGCGAACGCTGTGCGACAGATGCGAGAGTAGCATTTCTTGGATTTCTCTGTTCACGTGGTAAAACTACGGTCTGAAAAAAAAAAAAAAAGTGACAAATGAAAAATATATGTATATATACGATGATGCAAATATCGAGTGAGATAGGTATATTTGTAGAGTCGAGAAACGTGTGTCGAAATACAAAAAGCCCGACATACTTCGCACGATGGGTGTTCTTCGCACGTCGGGTGGGATTCTCTTGACGGGTGTATTGAATTTTAAAGAAACGATAAATAATTTCTTCAATAAAACGATTCTGAATGAAGGAGGTTAATAATAGAAAAAATAAATGAGAAAAAAAAATGTTAGAAAAATATCCAACATTTTTTTTCATATTTCCAAAATCTTTTTCTATCTATGATTAAATTTTCATATAGTTCGGATTAAAAAATGATAGTTCCGAGTCGTTTTTTATTCAAAATTTGGGTAGTTTTTTCCAAAAAAAAACATTGAAGAATTGAGAAATTCAAAAAATGACCTCTTTAAAGTACCATCCAGAGGCAAACCCGGTTTCAAAAAGTTACTGATTGAAACTTTTGGACAAGTATTTCCATATGAAAAGTTGTACACAGAAAAAAAAAATCATTGTAAAAACACTAGCTTCTTCACTTCGTTCGGTATCTAAAATTCGTAACCGCCCGCTAAATATCAAAAGAAAAAATAAAGTCACCTGACTTTTGAACATCAAAACGCACACGCGTTATACAAACCACTTTTTTTTCCAACTGTAACCAGAGCTTACGCAGCCGGAAATTGCATTGGGCCGAGAGAAAATACGTCATATTTAATTCCTCGGCCGCGTAATTATAGGTTTGATGTAAAAATTTTTTTTTTCACTCTACCGTTAATTATTTAACGCGTCATTAACCGAGTCGGAAAATAGAAATAATAAAGATAATTATAATAATAATAATGATGACATAGTTATGGCAGTTATAGTCGAGACTATTTAAAAGAAACTGAGATCCGTCCGGGGTTGGTAAGATTGGTTAGCGATAAGTTCTGGTTTAGAAATATCGCTATGCAGGGGGCGCCACGTGCAGGCTCTTACCATGCCCCCCAAAATTAGCACCTTTGCTATTTAACATATATACCAATGATCAGCCAACACCATTAGGAACCCAGCGTTTCATATACGCTGATGATCTAGCGTTTACTGCTCAGAATCACTCGTTTGGAAATATAGAAAGCACCCTTAACAACGCTCTAGAGGAAATGTCAAATTATTACAAAAAAAATTGTTTAAAACCAAACCCCAACAAAACCCAAGTATGCACTTTTCATCTAAGAAACAAAGAAGCAAAACGAAAATTAAGAATAATATGGGAAGACGTTGAGATTGAAAATACAGAATACCCAAAATATCTTGGTGTCACACTAGACCGAACCTTATCATTCAAACTTCATTGCGAAAAAGTAAAACAAAAAACCCACGCGAGAAACAACCTGATTAGAAAGCTCACAGGAACATCATGGGGAGCAGACCCAAATACTGTAAGAACATCAGCACTAGCACTATGTTACTCAACAGCCGAATATGCTGCCCCCGTATGGGCCAGATCATGTCATGCAAAAAAAGTTGACACTGCTTTGAACGAGACTAGTAGAATAATCTCAGGATGCCTTAAACCAACACCGGTCGAGGAAATACAAGTACTATCAGGAATAGCCCCACCAGATATTAGGAGAGAGATTGCATCAGAGATAGAACGACACAAACAACAAAACGATCCCCGGCACCCACTACACGGAAAGAACCCGCAGCAACCACGACTTAGATCCAGAAAAAGTTTCCTTACTACGACCCAACCAATAAAGAACCCCCCCAGAAAAAGAAAGAATCAACAGATGGAAGGAGAGAGAACAAAACATCACGAGGGAATTAAAAGAAAAGCTACCTAAAGGAAGAAACTGGAAATGGGAAAAATGGAAAGCATTAAATCGTTTAAGAACAGGAGTCGGACGATGCAAAACTACACTCAAGAAATGGAAAATGTTAGGAGAAAATGACACTACCAACTGCAAATGTGGTGAAATACAGACAATGGGCCACCTACTACAATGCCCTCTAATAGGAACCATATGTGATGAAAATGACTTACACCTGGCAAATGACAAAGCGGCAGCAGTCGTGGCTTTCTGGATGACCGAGATCTGAACGACACGAAAGAAGAACTGAGCAATTTTCTCCGTGAATACCTATAAACAAGAATAAATTAATTTCATTGTTCTTCAATTATTAAATAAATACATTTATGTTACTCGTAGATAGAAAACGTAACTTTCGTTTCAAGTATAACAGTTTCTTTTTCCAAAATATTGGCTGTACAATTTTTCATAAAACATCTCCATCGAGTTATATTTTTTTTTTTGACGTATAACTAAAAACATATTTAAAACCATCCAAAATCAACATCTTTTTACCTCTTTTGCTGTCGATAAATTCCATTTTAAGAACGGTATTAACTGTTTGACGAAATAACACGTACTGAATCAAATTACGGTATACGATTCATACGATCGTTATTATAGATAATTATTGTGTTTGTATTTCCGTTATCAGGGTCGGACTAGCCCACCGGGAGATCGGGAAAATTCCCGGTGGGCCTTATGCATTTCGAACCTATTAGGCCCTCCGGCCTCTACACACGTGATTTATGCGATGTGTACGATCCAATATTAAAATTTAAAATATAAAATTATTCGATACGGTCTGCATAATTGTGTGATTATCATTAAATAAAGTCATTATCATAAATAAGTATTCAAATAGAGAAACCAATAATTTAAATGTTTTAAAATGGATAGTTATAAATATCTGTTATCGGCCGCATCGACAACAAAATTATTATTATTATGTGCACTTCTATCCACCTTTGTCTATGTACCACAATTATTCAGCTGCACCTATAATATAGACTCACCACACACAACATAATAACAAATAAATATACGTTAATATTATCACGAATATAATGAGTTGTTAAAGATTACTGCCATAACTGTTTAAAATTGTATTTATGTATTTTCTGTCTGTGTTCGTCACTGTGCGCTTGTGAGTTGTGCATAATATACTGTTATTCAACAATCGATTTCTTGCACGAGAACATTTTACAGTTTACAGGTATTTATGTGTTATTTTATATATTATGAACTTTATGAACCTATTTATCGTAAATGAAATAAAAATAAAATATTAAGTAGATACTTATATTAGATTAGTAATTGAAACATATAAAACGCCATAGGTACCAATCATACTTGAATCTTCACAAAACATCAAGTATTGTTTAGAAATTTAAAAATATTAATTTTTCTTTGTAGGTATGTACTTATATGTTTAGTTTCTTTTTAACAGTCGATGAATCATTCAAATATTCTAGTTTTAGAATTAAACATTTCGAGTGTGATCGTTTTAAGTATCAATAAAACAACGATATAGATTTCTTTTAACGTTTATTATATTATACTTAGACTTATAGGTTATTACAAACAGTCCAATTTATGCTCTTATTAAAATAAAATTGTAAATTAATGCACGTGTAGTTTTAATTAAAATGCTTGTCATTAATAAGTGATTGTTTCAACAATTTGTATTCCTTAAACATGCAAAATATGCATACTATCTATCTATATATATATATATATATAATACTTATAAATTAATTAGCCTATTATTTTTATTATATGATTTAATTATTCGGATTTCTGGTCATTCACGTTTCGGGTTAATTAGGGTCTTTGTTTTTTCAATCGGTGTGATACATTTGGATTTTGTGTTTTGTGGTTTATCTTTTAAAAAACGATCACATTTTTAACAGTAATTTCAAATTTTTTTTTAGATTTTCTGTTGTATTCGTTTAATCCTATTATTATGGACGAAAAAAGCAAAAAAAGATCAAAACAATTTCTAAGTGGGTTTGAAAAGAGGAAACTTTTAGATAAAAAAAAATTAAAAATTGAAAGCGCAAAATGTTTAAAAAATACGCAAATGTTTCAAAAATCATCTGATGATTTGATAACATTAAGTAGCTCTGAATTACCAAATACTAATACAAAAAATAAAGAGATGAGTATTCACAAATCTTCTTTTGATATTCCAACTAGTAATTCTGATTTAATGTGCACAAAGAATAAAAATATTCATATCGATGTATAAAAATCTTCTGATGACACCATTGAGACTTGTAATTCTGATTTAATGGGTATTGAAATTGAAATATCTATAAATATTTCTAGCGATGAAAACCAACATTTAGATATATCTTCAGAAACTGAAACGTCCGAAACTGTTGATCCGTTTCTAAATTTATTCATAAAACCCAATATAAATGAGCTACAAACGTTTTTTTATCATCATCCTTTTCAAGCAATATTTATTAACAAAAAAGTTCCTTTCAAACCAAAAAAAGTATTTTTTCGAGATAACGGCTGTATAGAAAATGGCTCTCTTATAACAATAAAATTAAGAAATTTTTTAGCTTAATTTGTTTACCTTTCAGTAGTGTAGATGGTAATAATACATTTGTATCAGGCATGTTTGATTTTAAACATATTTATTCAAGAATCGATGAACATGAAAAAAGTAAATTACATTTGAACTCAACTGAAGCTTTTTTGATGTATCAAAAAAATAAGAATATCCAGTCTTTGTTATTCAAAGATCAACTTTCTAAAAGAGCTGAAGAAATTTCTAAAAGAAGAATTGTTTTTTAAAGGATTATTGATGTAGTAAAATTAATTGGACGTCGTGGTTTAAGTTATAGAGGAAAATTTGAAGGAATAAATCATTTATCGGATAAGACATTAAACCATGGCAATTTTTTAGATATTTTAATGCTGTTGGAAAAATATAATGCTTCTTTAAGTAGTCATATACAAACAATAATCAAAAAATCTGAAAAAAGTACCTCATCTGGCAGAAGTCAAAATCTGACATTAATATCTAAAACAACAGTAAACTATATTTTTATGGCATTTTCAAAACTTCTCAAACAACACATTTCTACAAAAGTTGATATAGCTGGTATGTTTTCCGTTCAAATTGATACTACTCAAGACGTTACAGTATCAGATATTTGTTCCATTATAATTCGTTATGTTTCTATAGATCCTATACCAAAAGTAAATGAGCATGTGTTATCCATTTTGAGTACAAAAGAATTAACCGGTAAATCATTATTTCAATTAGTTGAAAATAGTTTAATAAAAAACAATATTGATGTGAAAATGTGTGTTGGTTGTTCTACAGATGGCGCCTCAAACATTAGGTGTCAATATCAAGGTTTCTCTGCATGGCTTACTAAAGTATCACCTCAACAACTTCACGTTTGGTGCTATGCACATAAACTTAACTTGGTATTAATAGATATTGCATCCATGACAACTCAAGCAATTTCATTATTTGGTCTATTAAATTCATGCGCAGTGTTCTTTTGTGAGTCTTATAAAAGAATGGATGTTTGGAGACATGTTACTAAAAATAGTCGCGTTTTGAACTTAATATGTGAAACAAGGTGGTGGGCAAAAGATGTCGCTTTGAAAAAATGTTTTGGTATATTTAATGATCCTTCAAGTTCACTTTTTATTATTATTATTCAAGCTTTTCAATTGATTGTACAAAATACTTAAAATTTTAATAATGATGCTCGGTATAAGGCAACTACTTATTTAAACAATTTGACCAACTTTGAAACTATAATAACGGCTAAACTATTTTTAAAAATATTTCAAAATTCAACGCCACTATCTAAATATTTACAAACTAATGGAATGTGCATTTTACAAGCAAAATCAATGATTAATGTAACTTTGAAAACACTGAAAAGTGAATCTAGGAATTTTGAAATAATTTATGAGGCTGTTTTAAAATTTGTTAATTGGGCTAACAAAAACTTGGAAGAACAAAATATTGATCTCGAAGTTCAAGAATCATTTTTTGAAGTACATTCTAAGACAAAAAAAAAATATTTGGTGAAAAATCAATTGATTATGTAATAGTAGATCAAGTAGAGAAATTTAAAATCAATGTAGTTAATATAACCATGGACAGTGTAATAAATAATATTGAATATCGCTTCAAGAAAGAAAACGAATTAACAGAAGATTTATCGTATTTAGACCCAAAGTATTTCAAACAAATTAAAGTTTTACCCGAATCAGCTTTTGAAAAACTATGTAATTCGTTAAATTCTTTTCATCTTAGCCAAAATGTTACAAAAATCAAAGCTATAGATCTTGACAGGGCCACAGAGTCCCTCGGTGGGTGGCGATGTCACAATACTGTGTTGAAGGTGGAGATAGAAATAAACAACACAATTACGGTTTTTGTTAAAAAAAGAAATGGTGGTTTATTACATAGAATTGGTTTAGCACAACGACGTAAGGCGGTATTATTAAGAAAAAAAAAAAAGTAAATGAAACAAAAAAGAAAAAAAATAATAATAATACACTAGTCTTACGGTTGGCCAAATGGGACGTAGGTTGGTGAAGTTCAGCGCCAATCTAGATTGCTAGCTGAACTCGAGGAAGCAGTGGGTGGATAGTATTTAGGGCGACGGATACTTAACAAAATACTTCGTCGCCGTGTAGGTTTCGGAGGGGGGAGGGGGAGAAAGATGGGGCAATGAAAATGATGATTAAAAAAATAAAAAAAATAAAGATACTGGATGTGATGAATGATGGTAAATGAAACGGTGGTGATACGGGTTGTCGTAGCAAGGTACGGCGGTCAAACACGAGAAAGTTCGCGGACACGTGAAAAACTGTTAATGAGTGCGGTGACCGTGTCAGACCGGTCGTAAGGTTCCCGCAATCGTTCTACCCACCACTTCTCATTATGAGGTTGGTGGTTACCGTTGCGGTCTTCTATACACCTCTATCGTGGCGGCTGATATTGGAATCGCGGTTCGTATGCGGTGTACTTTGTCCCCAAGACAATACGGACCGTGTCATACTCCGCCGCTAAGCCGCCCGAGAGGGTGTGAACCGTAGCGTCACTCTCCGTATATCGGTCTCTAACACGGGGATTGTGGTGGTGTTAAGAAACCCACCTCTTCTACTCCGTCCTCCAGTGACGGGGCTTGTTGACTGAGGAAATAGTTAATGGCGTCATTCAACGCTATTTTCTCGTCAATTTTGAGCCACGCTGTGGCTTCCTCCAGCGAGCCTTCGGAGGTGCGTCGTCCGGGCAATCGTAAATCAAAATTTTGATCCCTAACCTAATTCATTTTTTTGTAACCGATTTGTAATCATTTGTAACCACAATTTCAGAATTTGTAACTTAACCCTTTACGCGAAAAATCAATTCCAAAATCCGGGTGCTGAAACGACGTCGTCCTGGCACCCGAAATTAGGAAAATTCGTCCTATCGATTCGGGACCGGTTCCATTTTTTTGTAATCCATTTGTAATTATTTGTAACCACAATTTCAGAATTTGTAACTTAACCTTTTACATATACATACATACATAGTTAAATAAATACATACATTAATAAATTTTCCGCGTATTTTTCATTTTTTTTTTCATAGTACAAATCAAGCAAATCGCTTAGTAGAAACAATCGATTAATTGACACATTTCACTTTGGTCCCAAAGTGTTTCTAATAAGCGGCTTCTACTGTATTTGTAAGCCCAAAATTATAATTTGTAAGTCATCCCTTCTTCAATTATCCCTGAAAAATAAGTTGGCCGTGAAACATTGATTTTTTCAAAAACTGACTCTGCCATCCTGTTACGTGTAATTTGTGATAATTTGTAAGCCCAAAATTATTTTTGGCCAACTTATTTTTCAGGGTTAAATGAAGAAGGGATGACTTACAAATTATAATTTTGGGCCAACAAATACTTACAAATTACTCGTAACAGGATGGTATAGTCAGTTTTTGAAAAAATCATTGTACCACGACCAACTTATTTATCAGGTATAATTGAAGAAGGGATGACTTTAAAATTATAATTTTGGGCTTAAAAATACTTACAAATCACACACATCATTTTAGTGTAGGTAAACATCGAAAAAAATAAACACGGCCAACTTATGTGGGAAGTTGGCCGCCATGTATACTTTTGTGGATAATTAAAGTAGGGTTGACTTACAAATTATTGACCAAATTTGAAATCAGCCGTTCAACTTTGGTTGGCCAACTTCACGGACATAGTTCAGAGAATTAAAAATATCAGCCAAATAGGCCACTGTACAGAGCCATTTAAAATTATAGAAAAGATTTACATATTTAGTAATTACCATAGTTTTTCAAAATAAGCATTCTTATTTCATTTTTTAGCTCAAAAACACGTGACACAACTTTACCTCGCGATAACCAGCGTACTTCATCGTGCAATAGCAACTGCTTGTGTATACTTCCCATATCTTCACAAATTAAATTAAAAATGCGAGAATTCAAAGATCTAACTTTTATTAAGTTAACTACTTGCACAATGTCACGTAAAACTTCATTTAATTTTTCTGGCATATTTTTTGCAGCTAATGCTTCTCTATAAATACAGCAATGATGTCAAATAATAGACGAATTAATTGTTTTTAAACGATCTTGCAGCCCTGATCTAGTACCAGACATCGCACGAGCTCCATCTGTACTAACCGCCACACAATTATTCCATTTTATATCATGACTTATTTTAAAACTATTTAATATATTAAATATTGCCTCACCTGTAGTATTGGAAGATAAAGATATGCAAAATAAAAAATCTTCAGTAATAGTATTATGATTTTCATAACGGACATATGCAAGTAAATTTGCGTCATTGCAAATATCTTTGCTTTCATCTAATTGTAAAGAATCAAATTGTTCTGGTTTTGATATTTGAAATAAGCTGTTCTTTAATGTTTTCTGACATTTCAACAATTCTGTTCTTAACTGTATTATTTGATAAAGAAACCGTACTTAATTCATTTGATGCTCTATCTCCTAACATAGCAGAAACCATAATTTTCGCTGCTGGTAGGATCAATTCTTCAACGATAGTATGCGGTTTGCCACTTTTTGCAACAAGTAAAGATACTTGATAAGATGCTGTTACAGCTCTTTCATTATTAGTTCCAATTGCAGTCTTTTTAATTAATTTTTTATTTTGTTCTTATTCAGCTGCTTTCGATTTAAAAAATTGTTTAGATTTTGTAAGAAAATCTGTATGTCTAGTTTGTAAATGACGTCGAAGTTTTGCTGGTTTCATGGACCCGTTCGATTATATTTCATAGCATATGGGGTCTTTCTTCGTTGTTTACATTTATATTCGTGAAACTAAAAGTTATGTATTCTTCCGAAAACTTACGACGCTTATTTACATGCGTTGACCCATTTTTAGAACTTGCAGAAGCGCCTTCATTTTCTTCACTCATAGTGGTGTCATTATTTTGTAACCAGTGTTTCATTTAAAAAAATTAATTATATTAAAAAATATAAATTTTTACGTAAAATTATTTTATAATATAAATTAACTGAAAGTATGAGACACTACGTATACGACGATACGGCTGCAACGGACAAACTATCGGTTATTTGACCGACGCAATCAATCTGTCTCTGATGCGAACAGTCTGTCTTTTATATAATCTAATCTTAATTGCTTTTCAACGATTACTATTTCGACAATGTACTTATTATCAACAGTATTTCCCATGTAATACAAATATTACATCATTATTTTCGTTTTATGGGTAGGTATACTTTAAACATTTTTAATTTACGTTCGCTGACACCCTCCGTTATACGTGCGGACCCCTAGGGGTCCGCGGACCACAGTTTGGGAAACGCTGCCATATACTACTCGATCTCTAAGTGAATCATCAAGACTGGCTCCAAATTCGCAAAATTGCGAAAGCTCCTTTATACACATGACAAAATGACTTATTGATTCATCCGATCCTTGCTTTTTCTCTTTAAATTTGTAACGTTCGGTAAGCACATTTGGTTTAGGATGTATGTAATTAGATAATAAATCTTTAAGTGCATCGTAACTTTTGTCCGTTGGTTTAAATGGCGTACATAGATCCTTTATCAATTTATAACCATCTTTCCCTAGAAGTGTCAGGAACATTAATTTTGCATTATGCTTGTTAATCTCGTTCAACAATACGTATAATTCGAAACGTTAGATCCATGAACAAAAATCGTATTCTTTAATATTGAACTCCGAAATATGTCCCGTTAGCCCTATGTCGACATGTTGATTCGTACCTGCAGCTTGTGCGCCACCACTTGGATGTGTTGAATTACTTGCAACATTATCTCCGCTATTCGCACTAGATTTACTAATGGTTAATCAACAAAATTACTAAAAAAAAAAACAATTTTTTTTTTTTTTTAATTTCCCACACATGTGGTGTGAAGATTATTTGTCACAAGGATTTTCATTCGTTATGATAGAAAATTTTCCTAGACCTGAATGTGTTGTTTGTGGAGAAGTACTATCTAATGGTAGTATGAAGCCTTCTCTACTTACCCGTCATTTAAATACAAAACATTCAGATTTAAAGGACAAAAATGTTACTTTTTTCAAACGTTTACTAGAAAATAAAAATAAGTGTAATATGCATACCTACCTATTTTCAGGTAGTGCTAATGTAGATGCTCTTGAAGCATCTTTTCGAATTAGTAACCGTATTGCCAAAAGTGGTAAAAATCACAGTATCAGTGAAAATTTGATTTTGCCAAGCATTAAAGACGCAGTTTCTTGTATGTTCGAAAAAGACTATGTCCATAAAATAAATGCTATACCACTATCAAATGACACTGTCAGCCGTAGAATCAAAGATATTTCTGATGACATTAAGGAGACACTACTAAAAGACATCAATGATAGTCAATTGTTTTCCATTCAAGTTGATGAAAGTACTGATGTTGCACAATTAGCTGTTTTGTTAGTCATTGCTAGGTATTTGAAAGAAAATGAAAGCGTAGAAGGGCTTTTGCTTTGTCATCCCCTTGCTGAACGCACAACAGGTGCAGATATTTTCAATGCTATTAACTCTTACTTCATCGAAAAGAGAATAATGTGGTCAAAATGTTGTGGCTTAAGTACTGATGGTGGCAAGTCTATGTCAGGTTATTATTCTGGTTTCCTTGCACGTGTCAAAGCAGTATCTCCCCAGGTAAAGTGGACTCATTGTTGCATCCATCGACAAGTTCTCGCATCGAAACCTTTACCTGTTGATTTGAAGGACGTTCTGGATGATTCTTGTAAAATAGTGAACTTCATCAAGTCTCGCCATATGAACTCCAGAATATTTTCAGCATTGTGCAAAGACATTGGCAGTCTTCACAAAACCCTCCTTCTTCATACTGAGGTTAGATGGTTATCACGAGGCAAAGTCCTTACTCGTTTATTTGAACTTGGACATGAAGTTCTAATGTTTTTTGAAGAACATCCTTTTCAGCTTTCATTAAAGTTTCATGACCATGAATGGCTTCAAAAACTTGCATATTTATCAGATATTTTTTTGAAATTAAATGATCTAAATTTGACTCTTCAAAACAGTGCAACAGTGACAATATTCCAAGTTACTGACAAAATAGAGTCTTTTGTTAAAAAGTTAGTTTTGGACGTCGTGTATTGAGAATAACCATCCAGAAATTTTTGAAAAACTGCACGATTTTCTCTGCGAAACTGATATGAACCTATCACAAGATATCAAAGTCCAAGTTGTTCAACACTTGAATGAACTCAAGGTGGCTTTTAATAAATACTTCTCAAAATGTGAAAAAGGAGACCTCTGGATAGCATTCCCTTTCAGTGAAAAATATTTCAAATCTGCAGTTTTATCTGTACAAGAAAAAGAAAAACTTATTGAACTGAAGACGAATTCTTCACTTGAGGTAATTTTTGAAAAAAAATCTCACATAGCTTTTTGGGCTGACGTAGGAGAAGAGTATCCTGAGCTTTCACACAAAGCATTTAATGTTTTGCTGCCGTTCACGAGTACTGTATTGGTGGAGAGGGCATTTCGTCGTACACGTACATTAAAAATAAGTATCGTAATAGACTCTCTGTGAGTTCAGATTTACGAGTTTACTTATCATCCGAGGAGCCCGATTTCAAAAAATTATGTGCCAGCAAACAAGCCCAAGGGTCTCATTAAAATTAAATTGTAAAGTTTATACTACTTATATATATATATATATATATATATATATATTATATATTAAATTAATTAATTAATATTATTTCCAAATTTTCCATCATCGAACTTATTTTATAATATCTTATTTGTGTTGTGTGTAAATATATGATAAATTGACATTTGGGGGTACGTAAAGCAGTGGTGAGAGGTCAAGGGGTACGTAAATGAAAAAAGGTTGAGAAACGCTGCTCTATTGGATAGTTTAATTGGAATTCAGTCTGTGTGTTGAACTCGCCATCCTTTAGTAAGTCGTGTTCTTCATCCGCCGATTCCAAATATTGTTCATCGCCTAATTGTATGTCGTCTTCGTCGTCCATTTCGAAATTTACTTGTATCCCTGTTTGCTCACTGTGATTATCCCTTCCAATGCAATTGTCTTTATTATTGAAATCTGATGCAACCAAGTTCATAGTACCCGTAAATGACTTAATGTGAGTTATTAAAAAACGATCTATTCTCAGAGGAAGAGTTATATGTTTAAAAACTCTATTCTTCAAATCATTAAATTGACTTTCTGATGATGCGCTGGTTTGTGTGGCGTTCCCAAAGCCAAAAAAAAGAACCATCACCCCTGTCCAACATAATAGAAGTCTAGAGAATTTCAACAATTTTTGTCAATCTCTATCACCATTGTCATATTTTTAGCTAACTCAACATAATTTTAATAAATTAATTTAATTTGATTAAAGTACTCTGGTTCAGATGTTTCAGTGTCCATATCCAATAAAATGTTTGATTGATTAACTTAATTTTCATCATAAATGGAGCTTTTTGGAGTATCTTCAATTGACGCAATTTTCATTTTTAGCACTTGTTTGTTACGTTCACACAAGTTAGGTTGTCCAGTAGTCTCATCTATTCCTTCGGTTTTAAATAATGCAACAATAAAAATACATTTTATAAATGATTTTATCTCTTCAAATTCTCTTGACTGAATTAGGAGTGCTATTGATCTCAAATAAAAATTTTTAATCCTGTACGAACAATTTTTAAATTCTGGCCATGAACTAAGTAATTTCATTACATGGTTAAAATCATTCCTGAGCATAGTTGTAGATAAAGGGATGATTTCACAACCAAGAATCTATGATGAACATTCTTATAAGCACATTGTTAATGACGAATACTGGGTAAAAGACTTTACTGCAGCTGACATTAATGCCAACGATTGATCCATTACCACAATTTTTGGAATTGGTGCACCATCTTTTACCCATTCTAGTAACCAGTGAGATATACTGTTAGTATCATGGCGCTCAGACAACATATGAGCTACCCCGTACTGACGTTTTACACTATTATCCATGACAACAACTTCATATAAAAAAAATATATGATGTTTTGTGACCAGACATTAACATAGGACGTTTTACCACACCACCGGTTGCGTCAATACTAATTATTGAATGAAAATTTCGTTTAGCATTGCCTGTAAACATTAAGTTCAACACTAGACCAATAGTGAATAAAAAACCTATCATAGCTTACATCCCTTATAACTGACTTATAATTACTAGTTCGCTTTAAAATTAAAACAGAAATTACAGGATCGTTATGTAGATTTTCTTTTTGTAGTTCTTTACATTTTAATACTCTGAGAGCAGTTTGTGATGGTATATGACTTGGTTCTTTTTTCCAAAAAATAATTTTGTCTTTAGCTTCTATTTTTTGAATATAACTCCCTGACATGTTTTCTTTAATTATCTTTTGCTTTAACTCGTCACGCTTCCTTCCAATTAATCGTCGTTTGGATTTCCCTCTACACTCATCATATATTCTTTGATAGTTGCATTTAATCTCCTGTAAACTTACTATTACATGAGGGACAACTACCAATAATAGAATCAAATACGCGACCTTCAGTACATACTTTTGAACGTTTATAAGATATGCTTATAAGATATTCATAAAAGTGTTCATGAATTGTAGATGTCCAATTGAATGGTTCAAGTACTCAATAACTTCGTATTAGAAATTTGGTTTCCTTGCATTTATAGTCTTTAGTTGTGGGCCCAATTAGTTTCCATTCATCTATAGATAATGTAATATTAAAACTAATTTTGTTTTCATTTATATTATTTTCAGTACTGGACTCTTCCTCATTTGTTATATTATCAATTTTTATCTCATTTTTTGACCACCATAAAGGTAGCTACACACGGTCCGGTCGGCCTGTCAGTTATGCCTGCACAGACCGGTCAACCGGACTGACGTCAGCGCCCCCATACGTTCCGGCGAATTTATCCGGCCGCGGCAGTCACAAGTTTATTTTATATTGTATAGACATGGCTACCAACGAAGACGCACTTGCTGTTTTAGGCTTGTTGATAGCCATGAAAAATAATAA
>JAIPRM010007696.1:0-16850 GCA_025469315.1 Stegophylla sp. TES_Ste_2020 | reverse complement strand
TGCCGTACTTAACTCAAAATTGATCAAATCTTTTTGAAATTTTTATGACATATTTTCGTCTATATTTTTAGTGGTTGGTGAAAGTTTCAAGTTTCTAGCTCCATTATTGTAGAAGTTATGGTAAAAAATATATATGGTAATAATTAAATAAAATACATTTTGGTGAATTAAAAGCCGATTTGCTGACCGAAATTTATTAAAACGTTCATGCAGAATACAAAAAAAAATTACTGCTCGAGCTTGACAATGTGTAATGCAATGTGTTTTCGACGTGTTTAATTAAGTTAAATTTCTTGTCACACCTGAAATGTCTGTTCCTATCATCGCGTCGAGGCCAAGTTGGCGATCACGCAAACAAAAAACCTTCGAAAATATTTAAATATGCAACTATTAAACCACCGATAAATTATATATAATATATAATTTGGTATAATTATTATTATTAACTCCTGATTACTTTATGCAAGCCCAAAACATGGTCTGTAAAAACGTTGAAAAGTTACCCATAATAAATGTTTCAATAAAAATGTCAATCATTTATATCTGAAGGTTTGAAAGTTTCGTGGCTATAACTTTAAAAGTAAATGTTTCCTTAAATTTTCACATCATCGATCTTAGAACTTAAATCGTATTGAAAAAGTAAAGTTAAGTATAATATAGACAAGAAAACAGGACATACATTGCACCACGGGTATTCTTCGCGAAAAAAAATTAACAATTGAGAAATTAAAAAAATGACCTCTTTAAAATATCAACTAGAAGCAAATCCGGTTTCAAAAGTTACTGATCGAAACTTTTGGATGAGTATATCTATACGAAAAAATGTTAACAGAAAAAAAAATAAGAAAAAAAAATAAGCATCATTGTAAAAACACTAGCTTCTTCACTTCGTTCAGAATCTAAAATAAAAAATGATTTTGTCGAATATACTAAAATGGTTTTTTCGACATGAATTAAAGCTTTTAGACATGTTAAGTTGAACGGAATAAAATATAAATGCCCACAGTGAATAATTACTTTCTGTCAGTTTTATGAAATAAATTAAAATATATTATTTGTTTAAGTATAAACAATTGATGGGGTCGGACATTTTTTTATCTCAACCGAACTGCCATAATACCTAGTTTTTCATTCGGTTCAATTCGTATTTTTAACGATAAAGCAAAATACATTCTTTTTTCTTGTGTTTTCGAGGCCAGAATAATATTTTATTCAATTACAACAAAAAACTAATATTATGATCGAAAATTGAGTCAACGTCACGATGTAATTTTGATGTCAAAACAAACTCATATAATACCCGACAAATTTTTTGTGTTTTTATAAATTAAAAATATTGTATTTACGCTGTTTGCCATTTTAATCCGGTATCTTATCAGCTGTGTGGCTAACGATCGAGCGGAGAATAATCCACTCAATTAAATAAATAATATTTATTGAAGACATGACGTCATGTCTTTGTGCATTTATTCGTTGATGAATTGTTGATATCGCGCGTTCGTATTTATCATACAGATTATAAATGATTAGAATATTACTAGGAGTACACAAACATTTTTGGAACGATCTACAGTGGTATGATCTCCGGTATCAACAAAATTCATAAATCATTAAGTATATTATATGTAAAGCAATAAACAGACTCGCGAATATTCCCGTAAAAAAATAATTTGCAACATTATTATCGTTTTTGAGAATGAGCGAAAAACCCAGTTGAAAAACAATTTGTACAAATAATACATTGTTCATTTTTTTTTTCATACGGTTAAGCATCCGATATTTTTATATTTTTCGTATCCAGGTCCGAATTTGAACTTTTTCCGACCTCGGATAACATAGTAAAAATATTAACGCGCTATTCAAAGTATGAATAAAAATATTATGTGCATTTTTTTTTTTACTGAAATACTTTCGACGAACAAAAGAATAACTTAACAAAGAAATATAACAACAACCAAAAATTGTTCAAATTATAATCATATTCTTTCCAGAGAGAGAGAGAGAGAGAGAGAGAGCAATGCATTTGGTCGATTTACTTTCATTGTTACCGTACTAAATAAAACCAATAGGTAAAATAGAATAAATGTAACTGTGCTGTGACGTCTCCTAAACTTAATTGCTTTCTTCTATGGCCTCTTTAAGTTTTTATGTTTATTTTAACGAGTTCTCGGTTCGTGATAATATATTATGAACCAAGGTTACTAGCAAGGCCACAATTTAGAAATTTGGACAAATTGACAATAACCCGATAAAAATATATAGATTAACGAGAAAAAAAAATGGTTACTTTTTTAGGCCCCCAAAAAGTTATTTCTGGGAAAGTGTCCAGATAAGAGGTAAGAAGATTCATGGCTAATTTGATTATTGGTAAATGTTGTACGTTTTGCATAGAACATGAACGATATTCGTCACTGTTATGTTACATCCTTTAGTTTACATTTAATATAATACTCTTTTGCCCATTTCATATAGTCGATATTCAGTTCTGTCCTATTAAACAGTAGTATACCAAGCCAAGTGTTGATTCGTAACATTACCAAAATATAAATGATTCGTTTAATTTTCTACACTCACTTTTCCATCCAATTTTCTATTTTTTTTTTTTTTAAATACGATTTTAAAACATTTAAAAATTACATTTTTTTGTAAATATATATTTTAAATTCGGTATTCAGCACATAATTTTCAATATATTTTCTAAGTTTCATAAAATCTGTCATCAAGATTTGAGAATATTTTGAAATACAGAGATAAATTTAAGATCAAAAATGAGCACAATGAGTATTTTTCACTCTTCAGACAATATACTAGTAGTGGGTATATAGTATTTTATGTTTTTATGATTGGCTAACTAAGCTCAAGACAATGATGTAGTTGTGTGATATTTTAAATTCGAAAGGAACGATAAACGATTACATATCGAAAACGATTTAGAATAAAATACAGATGATTATTTTTATTTTATAAAACTAATTTTACTTTTAATGAATGAGATAAATTATTGTTGAAATGTTCCAGTCTTAAGCTACAACATTAATTGTGGAATAATAACGGAATAATCAATGTAATCAAGTTTGTACATATAGCGTATACCTATAGCGGCTAACTGGCGAAAATGTTTTACTCCTTATCATATATTCTAACCATTATTACACGAGTTTTAACCTTATATCCTAGAGCTTCGAAAAGCAGTGTCATTTTTTTTAATAAAACATATTTCCAAAAGTACGAACAGCATGAAATTTCTACTACTAAATTCAATAAATAATTTATACCATTTCAAAAGTATTCAGTTACATTTTATGCATAAATCCAATAATCAAATTTCTGTTATTGAAAGTTATAAAAGAAGTAAAAATAAAAAAGAACATAATTCTAATGTTAAACGTCGATGCTTATTCTCGCAACAAATTAGTGATCTAGTTAATAAGAACCGAGATAATTATAAGGTTGTGCCGAACTATAAATACTCCCATTTATTTATTTTATTATGATAATTGATACGACGGTTATTATTGTACTATTAATCATTATTATTTTTCAATATTATGCTTATTAAACATCACCTTGTGACTTTCAATCGAATTTTCGCTATGCCACAAAACTCAGGTCCATCACTAAATTCTATATGTCCAAAAAAAACAATTTTATACATAAATATGATATACCTATTGTGTATCGTGTGATTAAACAATTAATAAATAATATACATCCATTAATTTGTTGAAAAATACCGGTTTTTTTTCTGCCACACATGCATTCATTAATTCGCATATTTGTTAGGTATATAAACAATATTAACGCTTTAATCCATTTTAAAACTCGATTAACTCACTCGTGTAATAATACGAACACAACGAATTATTTATTTCCACAAATATTCATCGGCGGTATGCGTTTATAAAACTATTAATTATTTAAACTTTACCCTTTGACGATTTCCACCACATTATACACAGTTAATTCGGTGTATAGTTTCTAACGGCAACGCGACCAAAATGACTAAAATACAGTCGATTCGCGATTGCCTGGAATCTGAACGGCAGATGAAAAAGTCGAGTTGTTGACAATATCCTTTTGCGATTAATCATTAACGCTACATACATTACGTAGCGCGGGACAGTCATATTTCGTTCACGCGTTGTCGAGACTTTCGAACGATCGCAGTGTTTGATTTATAACAACTCGACTGGAATTTAAACAAAACGTAACGTTTAAAAAGAAAATTCTGAGTGTATCTGTTGAGAACCCTTAGAAAAGCCCGTGATATCAGACGAAAAGTCATTCGCCAGTGACTTCAGTAGTCGTTAGTCATTCTATACGGCTTATACGGTACATTATTTTTAATACACTTACAATTATTGTTATTATAAAACTAATATTTTTTTATTATTTAATTTTTCTCAGGCGTTTACTCACCGATAGAATATTAACAAGTCTGCCTACGCTTTACATTTTCGATAACACCATGATGGCAGTGGCGTAGCCAGGGGGTGTTTTGGATGTTCAAACCCCTCCCTTTGATTTTTTTTTTTTTTGTTACTATTATAGTATTATACCTACCTAAAGCAAATGAAAATAGTTTAACACCAGCTATGTAGATCTTAAATATATAATTTAAATAACAAACCATATGAACGATTAAAACTATTATGTTCGGCTAGATAGATAGGTTGACATGATTCAATAATTATTTTTCTTGAGTTAGTTTATGTCATAGTTGATACTTTATAAGAAATTTGTATTTGTATACCCAAAACACCTGAATTTTCTCCCAAATAAATAACTCAGGCCCAATGCCCTGGTATATAGCATTATTGTAAACACTTTAACCCACCCCCACCATAGCTATACCACTGGAGTAGTTCACTAAAAAAACTTGTAAACCCCTCCTTCAAAAAAATCCTGGCTATGTCACTGCATGATGGTGTACGTTTTTCTGCGCTATGTTTCAATTTATTGATGATAAATTATTTGCGTTTAAAATAATTGAATTTCGGGATGATATTCCATAACAAATCGAGGATTTTTTTTTTTCAGCTCAATTCCTTTAAGTAGTGTAGCGAAGAATGTCGTATGTGAATAAAGGGATCAGATCCTATATAATATACACGTAGAAAAATGTGTTTCTCTAAGAGCAAATAATATTTTAAATATAAGTATTACAGAATTTTTCTTTCGTGACATTGTGAACGTTCAGTGCATTACGCTATTTTTCTCCTCGGTATTTAGGTCATTAAAATATGAATTCTAAACACACGAATAATAGTGACCATCATTTTTGTTTTTATTTTTTACTCGTGTATGCGAGGTGACAAGAAACAGAAAATTTCTGAAAGAGGTTTTACCATGCTAGATACAGTGGCGTATTTACGGGGGTGTTTCAGGGGTACTAGACTCCCCAAAACTAAAAAAAAATTAAATCAAACAATTTATTCTGCAATTAATTTAGTAATAATTAGTATACAAAGTATATAGTGCAACGAAGGTGAAGGTGGTTCTAATTAAAAATTTTTACATTCTGAGTGGACCCCTTAAAAATGACGATCTAATATATACATCCTCCCCCCCCAAAGAAAATTTGAAAATATGCCCTGGTTGAATACATGACATTGGAATTCTATTAAGACTTATAAATACGCGTTCTTAAGATTCCACAAATTGTGATGCCATTGTAAAAAATATATAGTATGATCAGAAATATTATTAGAATTATGGATCAAACAAAAATTATAACAAAGCATTTTAACCTAGGAGTTCAAAAACTTTGTCTGTTATTGTAATTTTATGTTATATAATTTGTGTATTAATTTACCGGTAAATAAAACAAACAGCATTTATAATTTATTTCATAAATTGATACAGCTGTGTTTTTTCCCGTAATTTCTCTGTAATATATAAATTGGGTCAATCATTGACAGTGCACAAAACGTGCCGCATCACAGTTATATAAACATTATAAACTTGTGTGTTTCGCAAAAAAACATTGATTACTAATGACAACATAATAAACACTAAACAGTATTATAGCAACTGACATAAAATGGCAAATGTTATTTTTCGTTTTTCAAAAAGTCAAAATAATTCAATTTACATACATTAATGCTATATATATGCAAAAAGGGATGGTAATTGGGTGTACATACTTCAAAAATTTTGTCTGTAGTGGCGTTATAATTGTATGATCAAAGTTGAAAAACATAAATTCAAAAAAAATATGAGAAACATTGTATTATAAAGATCCCGAGATATAAATCATATTAAATATGTTTATTTTTTAAAAATTAAAATAGTTTTTTTAAGCACAATCCTAGACTACCCAAAATATGACAAAAACGGTAAAAACGGCATAACCCGAATTTTCGTGAATTCGGTTTCTTTTTTTTTAACATAACTTGCAAAATGTATATACGAGAAATCTTTTGATAAAAGGTCATTCTACGGAATAAAAAATTTTACGTTCTATATGTTTTAGAATGTTTAAATTAAAGAAAAAGAAAAATATATCATTTTACGTCGAAATTACCGATTTCATACAAATTCTAAATTTAAACCTTAACTCTAACGTATGAAAATGAAAGTTGTCTTCGATTCTGAGATATTTTCGGGTTCATATTCAAAACATAAATGTGAGTAAGGTTATGTTAAATTTTCTACGAATGATATCAATTTGTTTGAAAATGTTTACACCTCTGTATTACACTATTGTTAATAATAAATGAAATTTCAAGTATCTAGTCTTATTAGTTGTGGAGTTGCTTGATTGCTATAAAATCTTTTTCATGAAAATCGAATTTACGGCATATTTTTCCGCTCTTACTAAATTTTTCCTTGCATTGGGAATTTCGAAAAATGTTTTGTCTAAAGTACCCCCTGGGTGTGATTTCACGTCTAAAATGTTAGTATTTCAAACTTTGGGACAAGAGTATTTCTATATGAAAAAGTGTATCCATAAAAAGAAAGAAAAAAAAAGAATAAAAGGAATATACATTATTGTTAAAGCACTGTATAGTTTCTTCGCTCCACTCGGAAACTAAAAACAGCACACGATTGTCTTCATTACGTCTCTGGAGATATAGATAGCGACGGGTAAATCCTCGTGGGGTACACTGTGCGCACGCGCGTAGACACGGATGCTGTGGTCGTGTGCAACAGACAGTATCCGACACGTTTGTATTATTATTATCGACGCGGATGTATTTCGTGTATCCTTGTAATCGGCCTTTGGGGGATGAAATAGTTTTCGGATTTCGCTTTGGCGGGGGGGTGCAGAAAGATCCGCCACCCCCGATACTCTCGAAAACACCCCGGTGAGTAATTGATGAGCTCTCGCACTTAACAAAATTTACCCGCGATATTTAATGTCCGTCGCAAACGTGTATTTCGTACGTGCAATAGGTGCTCGTTTGTAGAGTGATTTTTTTTTGCCCCTTACCCCCACCACTTTTACACCCCCGATTAACGATCGAATCCGATTTCAATCCGTGTCCAGTCATTTAACTCGTTTTCACTGGGCGTAGGTGTAAAAATTCACCCCATTCAAACTTAATGACGGAGAAAATTTGTTAACCGGTAACCGACACGTACGTATCACTCATTGTGCCATCAGATAACGTATCACTGATTATAAATAAACG
Source organism: Stegophylla sp. TES_Ste_2020 (assembly GCA_025469315.1). Classification (NCBI taxonomy): domain Eukaryota; kingdom Metazoa; phylum Arthropoda; class Insecta; order Hemiptera; family Aphididae; genus Stegophylla; species Stegophylla sp. TES_Ste_2020. The sequence goes on along the minus strand of JAIPRM010007696.1, from coordinate 9,213 downwards.
TATAAATTCGTCATTCATCAAAATCAAAATATTATATTATTAACCTAAAATAGTTTAATCTAATGTAGTTTACGACATATAGACATATAGTAGTATACGCTAAACAAAAGTATAAAGAATTTGGAAAAATAATCTCTCTATAAAGTATCAGGTAAGCAAATTTTTCAACCGGAAACCTATGAAGTAATAATTCGAGCACTTCTTCGAGTACATAAAATGTTTACACGCCTATTTAATTATTATTATTATTATTAATTAAATGACACTAGTTATTGTGACTACTGTGTACTTAAATAAACATGTGCAGCTTCTCTAAATCATTAAAAATTGGTCATGTTATACAAAAGAACCAATTGTCTCAACAGTTCAACTTAAATAGGTCTCTGAGTTACACTCTCGTGTAAAAGATTTATTTTCATATTTTTACATTTTACTAGTCTCGAGATTATCCCGGAAGAGTTGAGATATTCAAAAAATAACCTCTTTAAAGTACCAACTAGAGGCAAATCCGGTTTCAAAAAGTTACTGATCGAAACTTTTGACCAAGTAGATCTATACAAAAAAGTGTATACAGAAAAAAATAAAATAAAATAAAATAAACATCATTGTAAATATACCAGCTTCTTCACTTCGTCAGAATATAAAATATGTGAATAGGCTTAGTAACCAGCTTACATACCGTATAGTTCTGTTTTTAGAAAATAACTAGTATTTTTTTAATTTCTCAAGGTAAATTAAAATTCTAAAAATTATATTTTGAATTATATAGATGTTGATGAAAAATAGATTTAAATATATTGCATTTATATATTTTATTTCTGTATAATATTAAAATATTATAAAACATTTTTAAACCAACGAATTATTTCCTATAGCATTTTAAAAAATCGGTATTAGTCAAAAATTATCTTTAGACTGGGTCAATGTAGCGTTCTGAGATCGTCCTACGGGACACGGGAACACAATTCACGAATCCGATGGTATTCCGGTAAATCCAAGATGAATGCTATGATCCTTTTGTTAGCTATGATTTGTGTAGCCTCCTGAAATACACCACCGGGACGGTTCAGGGTAAAACAGGATAAATATAAAACTCGAACACGTGTAAAACGCGTACCACTGCAGGGGGATGAGGGTGAATGGGTATTTTATTAACTCGTAAACAAATAATTCTGCGTCGGACGACCTATCAGTTTTCGTACGGACCCATCATATTCACAAGTCATGGGGCCCACGTGTTTCGGACAGTTCATTCATTTACGGCGGCCATGATCAAACACATGAAAATCACACGAAGAATTTTGAGCTAACGGGTACTTTCCAATTGAAAAAGCCGATGACCAACAAAACTACTACGTGAGACCTCATTCTCTAAAATAATAAATTATTTTCAAATCAAAATGTGTCGATTACACAGTAAACTGATTCTACGTTGAGAACACTTTACATAGTATGATGACACGAACTGACCAAGAAAAGAAAGAGCAATTTTTCGGATTAAACATTTTATTTTATTCAAAATTGCATAGATTATTATTTTGATGACAGACTTTTCGTTTCTGGACATTGTTAATTGGATAGTTTTTTCGCTTGTCGATCCCTGAACTTTACGTACGTAAAGAATTCTCCAAAATCTTTTTAATCGACTTATTCGCGTCTCATTATTAGAAAAAAGCCGGACATACTTCGCACGATGGGTGTACTTCGCTCGTCGGGGTGTTCTCCGCACGTCATGTGGGATTCTCTTGACGGGTGTATTGAATTTTAAAGAAACGATAAATCATTTCTTCAATAAAACAATTCTGTACGAAGAAAGTTAATAATATAAAAAATAAATGAGAAAAAAAATGTTAGAAAAATGTCCAACATTTTTTTTTCACATTTCCAAAATTTTCTTGCGTCAAAATCTTTCTCATATTATTTTCTATCTATGTTTAAATTTTCATATAGTTCGGATAAAAAAATGATGATTTCCGAGTCGTTTTTATCAAATTTTGGGTAGTTTTTTCCAAAAAAAGAAATTGAAGAATTGAGAAATTCAAAAAATGACCTCTTTAATATACAATCTAGAGGCAAATCCGGTTTCAAAAAGTTATTGATAGAAACTTTTTGACAAGTATTTCCATACGAAAAGTTGTACTCAGAAAAATAAATAAATACAAAATAAACATCATTGTAAAAACACTAGCTTCTTCACTTCGTTCAGAATCTGAAAAAATAAATAAAAATTGTAAAAAAACGGCCCAAAACGCATGTCAATATGGCACTACACGCCTATTTCATCTGTCACATTTGCCATTACATAAAAAAAAAAACCTAGATTCTGCGTACCCCCAGACCCCACTGAAAAGGGACGACAATATTCGATTATGCGTGCGCGCGCGGGACGACAGTGTGTTTACTACGCGCAGCACAAACACGAGCGGCGTTTGCTCGTCGATTGGTGCCCCGGTCGACGATCATCCATCATTCACAGCGAAACTCATTATAAAATATTATTATAGTTTGCGCGTGACGGGTTAATAGAAGGAAAAATGGAACGCCGCTCGGGATAAAAGTTATGTACGCGCGCATCGTCTTCGTCGAGTGAAAACGCCCCCCCTCCCCCTTCCGATGCACGTCCCATATTAGTTATTAGAACCAATATGTATACGCCAACACGTCTTCTTATCAATCTAAATTAACTACGATATTATCTAAAGTGCGTTTAGGTTGTGTTGTTCTTGTTCATTATTATTATTATTATTATACGTACGTCATAGTTGTTTATTACATAATAATAATAATAATAATACTATATGTAGTAGTAGTGGTCTATTCGTATATATCGTCGTAGAACGTGTGCGTGACAAGACCCATTTGGTCTTCTCGTTTTTCCGAAACGCCTTGCATAGGCATACCACATTGGCCATCGACCTTTTAGAACCCTAAAATCTTCAAAATTTATACGAACCCGTTTAATAAAAAGACATTTTTTTTTTTTTTTTTATTGTTTATAGATTTGTACAATTTTGAGTAACAGAACTGAATTTATCTGATGATAGAATTTTTTTAATTAACATTTGTATTAGGTCACCAAAGAATTTATTTTACGACAACAACAAATTAAAAGTCGGTATAGTGCTCTTTGTTTTTTTTTTTTTTTTTTTTGTTTTTTTAAAACAGTTGTCCTCATTTTATCTTTTTGAGTTGTAATCATTACAATGACATTTACTTCATCATAGTCATTACATTGAATTGGAAAAATTTAAATCGAGATTATGCGTTTAGTAGATGTCTATGCTCAAATCATAGCATAATCTGCGAACAGGGACAAATGTACACGGCAATTTGGGTGTGACAGATAGGAGGCGAAGACATTTGGATGCGGCCATTTGGGTGCGAAGACATTTAGACGTCCAATAAAAAATATTAAAATATGATATATATGTATTGTATATATAACACAAGATGTTTCAGTAAGATTTGATTATGAAATGCAAAAACTTTTGTTGTATTTATTATTATTATTTATTTTCTGTTAAATAAATTCTAAGTTTTCTGCAAATTTTAATATTATTATCATTTGATTGTTAACCGGTGATTAATAATAATTTATAATTATCCTATAAATTTACGTAGCTATAAGTAATAACAAAGTTCATGGAAAAAATAAAATTGATTACTGGTGAATGGTGATAATATTCTATCGTAAATTCTTCAGAAAATTATTTCCCAGGTACACTTGCTCCTTTTATCCCGCTCTAAATTCACCACCGATTGATAAGGGGTGAAATGGGCTAAGCGTTACATATACGAATTTTCATGAATGCAAATATACTTTCAGTCGGTTATTAGGACACTCAGTACTTCATGTTATAGACATATGATATACTCAAAGAAATATATTCGTTGTAAATCCATTGTTTCATTTTATATTTTCTTTGACTTTAAAATCAGCTATATAGTACTTATAATAGTGAGTGCGGGGCATATGCATATGGTTATAGAATATAGAATGAGTCGAGAGCACTTGTCCAATAATGGCGGCAAACGCGATAAAAGAACAAATCTCTATTACAAACTTTGAAAATTTCAAATTTAACTTTCAAAAGATTTCAATTCGTTTATAATTACAAAATAATTTAGGTAAAAAAGTTAAATTACACAATATACAATATACATAATATTATGACACCATTTTTGTTGAGCTTGATTGACGAGCATTTTTGTCGGTCGAATTAACGTTAACGTAGGTATGTCCGTTCGATTATGAAAATTCGTGTTCCATTTCAGTGAATTTCTATTTTAGGTAATGTGAAAAATGATGGTATAAACAAAATGTTTATTTCTATATTCAAAATTATTTACTTTGATGTTAAATTAACGTTGTTTAGTATAATATATTGTAGACGATATAAAACACCGTTTACTGACTCAATAAAATCACGGAGATATTATGCAATTACATGATGTATTAATGAAAATGTATTAATATCATCATTAAAATACACTAAACAATATATTATGTTACTATATATTGTTTTAGAGTTATGGCATTTGTACAAAAAGCGGTCGCTCGTCTGTACGAACCCGATAAACTGGAAACGCTGTTACGAGACTTGGGCAAGAAACACTATCATTACGGCGCCAAGCAGAAATACGTGGACGTACGTATACATTTTTATATAAGTACAATATTACAATCGATTTAAGTGTTATTTTTGCGATTAACATTAAGACGTTGAACGAAATTGAATTAATTAAAACTACGAGACGAGTCTTCTGCAGCGGTATTAATTTAGTCCATATTAATATTTCTCAATATAAATAATGGATTTTATTACAGAATTAAAGTCAGTCATTTCAAACTAACGCAGTTTTTGAGATTCTACCGAAAAGTACCTACCAATAAAAATAAAATCATCGTGTACAATTTTAATTCATCAACATAGACATAGCATTGCGAATTTAAAAGGGAATTAATTCGTAAAGACAGCTTAACCAGATTATATCAGGACAGATCAATTATTCTATTGGACCCATTCATATACCGTATCTGATTTATCTATATTATTATTAATATTAACTTGAAACAGTTTAGCGAAAATGTCTTAGTTTTCTTTCTTATTTTCTGTTAAATAAGTAGCCCAAAATGTATATGCATATATATATTTGTAGTAATATCAATTTGTAAATACCTAAGTGAATTAATATCTATAATACCTACTCACCTCTGCTCACCAGAAAGTTACTATATTGCATTTCACAACAAAATACATAAATAATGTATTACCAAAATATATACCAAAACAAAATCTATAATAAGAGCTTGATTTGGCCAATTATGATCGTCCATCACTATTTATACAGGGTAATTTTTTAAGTATGGTCAGTGCTCACTTCATTTTCGACCCCGTTTACTGCAAAATTTGAATTTTTTTTTCATTTACAGGATAATGACTAAGATAAACAATATTCCTTCTTTTAATTGAAGTATAATTTAACTGAAAGGAATAACTCAATTCTTGAGGATGAATTAGATAAAAATTTTCGTGATTAAACATTGTACCGTAAATTTGTTAAGGAGAAAAAAAATGAGAATCTGTCTATTGAAAATTGAAATTTTTCCGTGTTCTGTGCCAATACATTAGTTTAATCACAGTGCTCGATGTGGATTAAAATATATTTAAAAAATATAGTGTTAGTATAAATTTATTAATTAACGATTTAATTTTAATAAAAACTTTGCGTCCAAGGATTTGCCTCTTAATCCCCTTCTGCTATCACATGTTCGTATTAAATATCCTAGAAATCTTTCAACGCGAGCAAGTTTTTATAATGAATGTAATCATATTTTCAAATTCATAAAACATAACAAAATGTATTTTTAAAATTAATTGCGTTCAGCCATAATCTATGAAATACAATTTAAAAATCATTTCCTCCTTATTTCTTAGCTACAAAATCTTACATTACGCCACCTCACTACTCACAATCTTTTATTTAATTTAGTTATCAAATAATAATAATAAATTATTCATTAGCTTTTATGTAAAACAGGGGCATCATTTTGACCACGCAGTGTATACATTTGCGTATTTAAAGTCCAATATTATAGTAATTTAGTCCACTTTGTAAATTGTTTGGCCTGAATACTGGATAAGTGGTTTGTACATTACTGGTATACATATTATATTGTTTTTAAGTCAATATTTTGTTTTTCTTTTGAATTAAAAACTAAATCATAATAAGATATCATGTAGATATTGCTTATAATAATCAATTTCTTTATAATCATAATGATTCATGAATCGTCATCAGTATTATTATAGTATTCAAGGCCGTATCTGGGGAGATTCAGGGGTTCTCCCTCCCTCCTCAGAAATTTGGAAAATTGACAGCAACCTGATAAAAATATATAATTTAACAAGCCAAAAAATTAGGTTATTTTTTTAGACTCGAAAATTTGTGGTTAGGACATATTAACAAATTCGTAATCATTGGGGAGCGACCCCCATCAGTATCTTATTATAGAGTAATAAGGATAAGAATTATTTGTATCGCAATACTGGATCTAGAAGTAATGGTTTGTGGTTTGGACTTCAGGGGTAGAGTTCTCCTTTGATCAGGAGAAAGATTAGACTGTGTATAGTATTATTAATATAAGAATAAGACTTTAATGAAGCAATCATTTAAATCAAATGTTCCTTGAATAACAATTATACAATAATTATTTTCGTTTTTTATTGTAATTAAAATGTTATTTTTAATTGAATAGTCGAATATGTCGTTTGCCCAAAACTTGTAATGAATTAGAGACATTTGATTTTAATTATGATTAATGATTATTAACATCAAAACATTTTATATATAAATATATAATATAAATGGTATTTATAAATAACATAATATACAAACATAATTACACAAATATCGATACCTAATTACTGTAATTAATGCTCGCCGTGGGAGTAGGGAGTTGAATTAATTCGCTAATAAATATTTAATAAACATCATAAGAAATCCTAATACATTTAATATTCTAAATGGTATATTAATAGGCAGGTATATATTAAAAAGACATTAAAATTAATTTTGAAGGTTTAGAACACGTCCCCAAACATTTTTTGTCTCGTAGACCACTTTTCGATAGTTTCTGTATTTTTGTTGATTCCTTAATAATACATTTTACAGGTCATTTTCAACCTTGAGATATCATCACGAGTATAGTTATGATAAGAAAAATTTTTATGGAGGATATGTCTTTCTAAAAAGGAACAGAATATAACCATAACTGGTTTTCCTGACCATATAAATTTGGAGAATTATTAGCAATCAGAACAAACCACAAAATAACATTTAAGTTCAATCCTTGAAAATTGATAATTATTACTGCGTATTACGTTAGTTGAAGTTCCTTAGGAATCATTTATTGAAAAATGATTATCGTTTCTTTAAAATTCAACACACCTATCAAAAGTATCTCACCCGAGGTGTAAATAACACCCCAAGGTGAGAAGTATACACTTTATTTTTTCCGTGAACACTTTCGTATGGAAATACTTGTCAAAAATTCTCGACCACTAACTTTTTGAAACCGGATTAGCCTTTAGATGATATTTTAGACAGATAAGACAGATTGTTTTTTACTATTTTAACTTCCTTTGTTGAAAATCGTATTATTGAAGAAATAATTTATCATTTCTTTAAAATTCTACACACCCATAAAAAAAATATCTGACTCGATGAACGAAGAATCCCGTGGTGCGTGGTGTATGTCCGACTGTCTTGTCTATACTCTACTTGTTTTTGCTTTGCTTTACTTTACTTTATTTTGCTTTTTTATGTTTTTGCTGGGGGGATGTATGGGGGGAAGAAACGTTAAGATATATTTACATCCCTTGAACATGGTAGTGCCGCAATCTACAGTATGTTGTGTGTGTGTGTGTGTGTGCGTAGTTGTATTACAGCAGAGTCGTCTGAATAAATATTGAAGTTTGTGACAAAGCGACAAATTTACGCTTGACACGGCCGAGAGACTCAAACCCGAATCACGAAGTAGATTTTAGAAACTGTCAACACATATACACACAGAGACTTAGGAAAACCTTTGCCTTGTGTATTCGTTTGACGATCCGCCGCCGCCGACACCGCCTCGGGGGGTCACTTGTTAATGCGTGCTGCAGTAGGTAAAGACTCGTACGCCAACTCCACGCAAACACAATAATTGAATGCTGAACGCGCATCATGGACGGCGGGTGTAATATTATGATATAATATTATGATATATGCACTAATACTACGTTTCCTCCACAACACCACGTCAACAAATATGACATGACGTACCCGTGATAACGCATTGTGTTTGAACAACGTGAAATAATGATTGTTCGTGAGTTCCCTGAGCCGTATTTACAAATGTCTGAAAGGAGTGATTATCGGGAGTTTACGTTTTCTCCAAAACTTTTTGTTCATCAAAATATAATAATAATTATTACTATAAATGTCAAAATGATTATATTTTAGTTCGACAAATTATTATAATATGAAATATTATAATTTGAACTATTCTTCTCAAAATATGCAGTAATGTCATTCTTCCGTGTACATTGTATAATCCATGTCCTAATTAGGTTTTAAATATCTACCAATTTCTATTTTTGTGACTTTTATTGATAACTAAAAATAAATGCAATAATTATTACAATCATTTTATTTACTTGTTTTTTCTTAAAATTAGTCACTGGGAAATAAGGGCCTATGTGTTTCTTTCCAGTAATAATGTGGAAGTGGTTTTACCAGCCCTTTATTGTGGTTATTTACTTTATGGGAATTATCAATGATTACTGTAGATTCGGGAAAATGAATTTTGGTATTCGTGAAAACTTACGAGAGTTCTCTCCGGCCACTGCTTTTCAGGAAAGAAGTGATTATTCATTTGATTTCTGAGATGCTTACATTTAAGATGACGAGGGGAAGGGGTACTATATGGAAGAGTGAAGGAAGAAATATTAGATAAAAATAGAATGTCTAAAAGTGTTTTTATAAAATGCATTATAATAGTGTGATTTGAATTGTTCAAACTGTAATATTAAATTTAAATGAAAAAAGCGGACATACTTCGCACGATGGGTGTACTTCGCACGATGGGTGGTATTCTCTTGACGGGCGTATTAAATTTTAAAGAAACGATAAATCATTTCTTCAGTAAAACGATTCTGAACGAAGGAA